>BSQZ01000024.1:6685000-6802500 GCA_033239005.1 Lamellibrachia satsuma
GACATACACGATGTATAGACGTCATATTCAACGATTGTCACAGATACGCCTACGCCACTTACAAGCCATCCTCGGAGTCAGGTGGTCAGACCGGGTGATCAACAATGAAGCACTGCAACGTGCCGATATGCCGAGCATCGAGGCAACGCTTCTAAGCCGGCAACTTACCTGGACCCGCCACGTTGTACGGATGACTGACGACCGACTGCCTAAGGCAGTTCTTTACGGCGAGCTGTGGCAGGCAAAGCGAAATGTTGGAAGACCAACCTTACGCTACATGGATTGCACAAAACGACACCTCCACGCCGCCGATATCAACAAGAGGCACTGGGAGGAGATGGCGCATGCTCGCAGTCCGATGCTTAAGACAGTCAAAAAAGGAGCCGCAAAAGCCGAAACCAAAAGAGCAACCGGTGCCGAAATCAAACGACAACGCCGCCATGAACGTGCACTCGCGCTTGCAAATCGAACAAATCAGTTCGCATGCCGATACTGCGGAAGGAAATTGGCGGCTCGTATTGGCCAACTTTTCCATGAAAGAGCTTGTCCGAGAAGACGTTGAACGATTTGCGATGTTAATGTCATACTCGAAACCGAGAAGACCGCCGATGATAGTAGATATATATATATATATATATATATATATATATATATATATATATATATATATATATATATATATATATATATATATATATATATATATATATATATATATATATATATATATATATATATATATATATATATATTTACATATATACATCGTCATTTAATTCCATGTGACAGGGTCACATGTACACAAACGAACACGGGGATAGGAAGAGCACGGGAACACGGACTGCTAAGAGTGGCTCTTATGGGTTGTCACTTAACGCAGGCAGGCATGGGGATAACGCGGGCATTGACATGATGTGAGAACCGATCTAATGAGTGACAGTGTGTCGTTAACTACGCTCTATGACAGTCCAGTTACCATTCTCGGTGTGTATCGAGAGGTCCTGACTTGAATGGCTACTAAACCCTCAACATATGCGCCACGACCGCGCTACTTAGATATACTGTACGTTATAATACATCAATAACCTAACATTTCACATCTAACTTGCGACATGTTAAAATTATACTACATATACCTGACATTGGAAAGATTAACTAATCGGGATTCGGAAGGTAGTACAGGCTGTTCTATAGCAATACTTTATACTGAGCAACATTTGTGTCTGTTTGTTTGTTTGTCGGTCTGTCTGTCTTTCTGTCTGTCTGTCTCTCTGTCTGTCTGTCTGTCTGTCTGTTCCCTCATGTCTATGTCAGTATCGCGTGTATTGGGCTGACATTTGTAGGCGTGCCCGGGGCCCATGAGGATGGTTCGCACTGTAAAAAAATTAAACATGCATGTTTTATATAAGGCTGGGTATATAAATACGCTGCACCGTCGTGTAACCTTGACAGCGGTCTGTGTTGTCACGTCCTTAACATTCTTGTCGTCACCTCCTTCGTGAGGGGTAATGTCATCTTACAGTGTCTCACTGATTAGTTTCGTTTAAGATCACAACGAGTAAAACAAAACACAGTCGGTGCGTTCGCTGCTCGTTAACCCAGACTGGACTCGACACACCAGACAAACAGCGCTCGACCTCACATCAACTTCTTGCAGCCTTCTTTGATGTCTAACGTAAGCGACATCAAATTACTCGTGGATTGGCCAATCGTGACGTCACATCCCCCGGTCTTGTGTTACTAACAACCGGCGTCGTGCGTTGTTTATCAGGTTTAATTTGCCGCGTCACATATTCGCTCTAAGGACAAAGAATATTGGAAGAATGAAAATTCCTTGAAGGTTATTAATTATAGAACAGATTTCCAATTCGGCTCAGGGGAAGGTAGCTGTAAAAAGGTACAATTCACTTCATTAGATAATGTTGAACATATACTATTTGCCATATGAAATAACAGTGCAACCGAAAAACAAAAAACCGCGAACTTTATTAAAGCGAAACAAAAGTTACTAAAGCATAACCATTTGTGACTACAATTAAGAACATAACGCCAGTGGAACACACGACATCTTAATTTCATGGGCCGCGCCATATTGTTAAATAACCCTACGTCACGAGTGTCAAAGTCTATAAAAATTCGCTCGCCAAATGAAAATATATTTGCATACACGTATTCCCTCCGTCATTCGGAGAAATTACCGGAATCTCCCACTTTTAGAATACATTCTGGGTAAACCACTTGCATGATAGTCTTGGTTTTGGTTAGTTTTTATTATCTCTTGTAGGTGCATAGCCCCAAAGCCATGACTTTTGTTTCGCCTTAAATATTCACAGTATTCTTAGAAATGCACGATTTTCGTGTGATAAATACGACAAAATGAACTGCATGCCTTAAATCACGCATTCGCCGCACACAATTAGCCTGCTATTCCCGCTTCGTCACCACTTCGCCCCGTATAAGGCGCCTTTGCCCCACAACCACCAGGCAATAACAAACAGCCATTTGTGCCGCGAACGATCAACGGTGCCGACATCATTGTTGATTATGTCCATAACGCAGCTTCACGGTGTCGGTAGCAATTACACTTCTAGTATAAAAGCTCAAGCGTCGTACGCAATTTTACTACCATGTGAGATATGTTGAGTTTCAGCCGGTTGAGTTACTAATATATACAAATGACTACGTGGATTCTACAAGACAATGAAACAACTTATGGGTGAGTCTACGTCACCCAGTTATACACGCTGCAGTCACGTGTTTTCTTGCTGCTGTTACTCGGATTGCTGCGCATTTAGGGTCAAGACAACAGGCGATGCAGTCGCAGATCTCGTGTTCTCTTTAATTTACCAAGTTGATGAGTCGCACTTTGTTAAGTTATTGCCGTTTCATCCCCGTCATCACAACCTTGCTTAGTTTGACCGGAAAAAAACTTGTATCAGTCGGAGATACCTCGCAGGACAGTTGGAAGACGTTGTATCAGTCGGAGATACATCGCAAGATAGTAGGAAGACGTTGTATCAGTCAGAGATACCTCGCGTGATAGTTGGAAGACGTTCTATCAGTCGGAGATACATCGCACGACAGTTGGAAGACGTTGCGTCTGTCGGAGCCCATAGCAAGAAAAACTATAGAATTTGAAAAGAATATTCTATAGGATTTTTGCGGACACAACTGTGTAGAAATCAGAAAATATTCTATAGAATTTCATATAATAATTCATACGAGTTTTAATAGGATATTTTATGATATTTTTGCAGACATGGCCACATAATTTATAGCATTCTATAGTTTATATATACAATAGTCTACTATGCTCTGTTGAATTCTATGAAATTCTATGTAAATCTATCGACAATTGAAGTAGACGTAAAGAATCTGTAACATTTTATAGTCTTCTGTTCAAAATTCTCTGTAGATCTACTCTGTTGAATTCCACAGATTTCTATTGAATTCCAAATTATTTTTAGAATTTTACATATTTTTGGCTAAGGGAGATACCCCGCACGCCAGTTGTGAGCTGCCGGCAGCGCTCCACGATGCAGCACCACGTCGGCTCGATGGCGATGCTGCTGGAGGCCGAGCGCGCTCCCCCGGACAAGTGCTTCCGTCTCGTGGTCCTCGGTTCATGCCGAGTCGGCAAGACGTCCATCGTGAAGCGGTTCCTCGGCCGGGCGAGCGGCGACAACTTGAAGGTGGGCTCGGACGACCGCTACATGCCGACCATCGACGACTACCACAGCAAGGTGTACTTAATCGACGGATTCGTCTATCGTCTCGATATCGTCGACACTTCGGGGCTGTGCCCTTTCCCCGCGATGAGGCGTGTGTCGCTACTCATAGGTACGTGTCTCCGTCACAGGTGTAAACATCTGCGCATAGGAACGTGTCGCTGTCATAAATGTCAACATCTGCTCACAGGTACGTGTCACTGTCATATATATCAACACCTGCTCATGTGTACGTGTCTCTGTCATACGTGTCAACATCTGCTCATGTGTACGTGTCCCTGTCATAGGTGTCAAAATATGCTCATGTGTACGTGTCCCTGTCATATATGTCAACATATGCTGATGTGCACGTTTCCCTGTCACAGGTGTCAACATATGCTCATGTATACGTGTCCCTGTCATAGGTGTCAACATCTGCTCATGTGTACGTGTCCCTGTCATATATGTCAACATATGCTCATGTGCACGTGTCCCTGTCATAGGTGTCAACATCTGCTCATGTGTACGTGTCCCTGTCATATATGTCAACATCTGCTCATGTATACTTGTCCCTGTCATATGTGTCAACATCTGCTCATGAGTACGTGTCCTTGTTATATATGTCAACATCTATTCATGTGTACGTGTCCCTGTCATATATGTCAACATATGTTCATGTGTACGTGTCCCCGTCATACGTGTCAACATCTGCTCAGGGATTCGTGTCCCTGCCTTAGGTGTCAACATCTATTCACGGGAAACGGGAAACATCCAGGAAAAGCGAGAAACATGCTCTTCCACTAAACCAGGCTATTCTTTGCACAATCAAACATGTTTTTTTTTCTCGTTCGTGGTGAACGTATATGATATTATAAACTCTACATTACTCGCGTACATATATATATATATATATATATATATATATGATAAATGACTTGACATCATAGAAATAAAACCAGCTTCGAACGGCCCAGTGTGCAACAAATATGTTGGCTTTGCCGTAAAAAATTAACAATTATGAAACTTATAAAAAACGGGAAATTTTTTCAAACAAAAAAGCGGGAAAGCGGGAACGAGGCGAAAAACAAACATTTCCCTCCCGAAAGCGGTAATGTTGACATCTATGTTCTGTCTTACTATCGAAGACATTCTTTGTGTAAACCCAACGTTACTGCACAGGACGTCAGCGAGAAATTGGACAGGTTCAGACTCTGCTCATTATATACAGTTACCGCCCCAAGAGGCGTTCCACTTGCATAAGGGTTAATATTAGCCGGCTGCTAATATTTTCAGTCTTTACATTGACACTAGTTCCTATGTAGGCCTGTATAGGGGAGACCGGGACTAGTCCGCCTTCTTGGACACTCTAATAGATCTGTAGACTGTATTTGTAGAGCTAGAGGATCAGTTTCGCCTTAATTTGAACGAAAATATTTTGTCCACATTTGTCCTATCAACAAATGTCAAAATTGTTACAAGCCAATATCCAAATCTGACTCTTAGTAGGCCTACCAAAGCATGGGCAGACTTGCCTCATGTCGGGGCAAGTCCGCCCAGGGCCGGGGCAAGTTCGTCCCACAAGTACTTTTAGCAGCAAATACACAACAACAGTGCAGTTTTATCTTATTTTTATGTCAATAAACGTCATGTTTCTGACACACATTTGTAAGAAACTTCAAATCCTCACAAATTCTGTTGTATCTATGGAATAAACCAGGCAAACAAAAACACAAGGTTTTGCACTGCATCGGCTAGAAAAATGTGAAATAAAATCTGGTTTCATCACCTTTTTTACTATAAAAAAAACATTAAACTGGACAATTGGAAGTCTTTAATAGAGTGCATGTTAGCGTGATTATGTTCACAAGTGATCCTGAGCATTTTACATCAGATAACCAGGGATGAACTTGCCCCGTTGCACATACGCCGACGTGCCCCAACACAGAGGCACATTTGGTGGGCGGCAACTAAATACCACTGACACTGGATAGAGCAACAACGTAAGATCCATACAATAGCTCTGATATAAGGGCCTTACTGAACACTCTTAACGTCTAATCAATGTCATTTATAAGTACTTAAATTTGATCGAAACAAAATATAAAAAAATTACTTTCAGTCAACAAAATAAATTTTCACAACTTTCCAGCCAGCAAATCGTGGACGTCAGTTTCCCGCTGCATCAGTGTTCGAAATAAAGGGTTCTGGGGGGGGGTCCTGCCATAAGACACGAGGGACCTCCCATAAGAAAGAAAAATGTAAGCTTGGTGGTCCCATATTTTATCGTAGTACCGATGTAATTACCCTGTTGCACCTGTTGCTGCGTGTGAGACTACTCTGGTTCGTCTGTGCTAGAACTCGACGGTTTTCGCAGAACTCGATCGATCTCGCAACAAGAACTCGACGGCTTTCGCAGAACTTGAAGGTTGACGCCGCCATCTGTTTGATGCCTGCAGTAATGCCACCAATGAGTGTCTAGTTGAGGCACATTTTACCTTGGCATTTTACTTCTCAGAATTACAGAGCACTGTGTCTGCAAGCGCATTACTCCAGTAACAATGGTTTAGGCCACAATTTACAATTTAGCCATTTAGCAGACGCTCTTATTCAAAGCGACTTACAACAAGTGCAGTCAATCTAAGTTGGTAAAATAAGTACAGGTCGCAGTGATAAGCAAGCAAGTTTTCTCCATAAAAATAGGCGTTTATAGCCATTACAGTGCATGAAAAGAAGATTTTTAAGAAGTTTTTTTTCGGAGACCCCCAAGTGTCAGGGGTCATTCCGAACAATGCTGCGCGTAATTTGATGACCATGTGACTTAATCGTGTGACCGAAATTACTCAATTCTGCGACGGCACGGAATAAAAGTCGGTTGGCGGATTTGCCCCGGGGGCGGACTAGTTCCGGTCTCCCCTTTGTGTTCCTTTACTGTAATATTTGCCACGGACACACGGGGATCTAAGACCCCCTTCATGGCCTGGGTGGTCTTGAGACTCCTACGACCACCACCTGGATCCGCCGCCGCCATCCTTGAGAATTTATCTAACTGAGCCCCTTAAACATGATTTAGACTTTTGCCAAAATACCCTTTTAAAGTTGACATGATTGAAGTACAAAGGGAGATTTCTAGCATATACATTTTTAAAGTATTAAATGTACCGATATATATATATATATATATATATATATATATATATATATATATATATATATATATATATATATATATATATATATATATATTGTTTGTCTGTTAATTTGAAACGACATACACACGCACTTTCACACGCACACGCACCAATAGCTACGCAATCATAAGACAGTACCTAAAGCCTAACTAAAAATTGTCATGCAATGTTCTCCTAAAGAAATTATATTCCTAACGAATGCTAAATAATGAATACGGTGCATTTGTGCGCATTCTCTAAATCGAGGCTGTTGTCGATGCCAGGCGATCTGTTGCATGTTGTCGATGCCAGGTGATCTGTTCATGTTGTGGATGCCAGGTGATCTGTTCATGTTGTCGATGCCAAGTGATCTGTTCATGTTGTCGATGCCAGGTGATTTGTTCATGTTGTCGATGCCAGGTGATCTGTTCATCCTCGTCTACGGCGTCGACAATCGGGATAGCTTCGACGAGGTAAAACGACTCGTCGAGGAGGTCGGGCAGCTGAAGGGAGCGAAGAACAAGACGTACCTGCCGAAGAAGGAGGTCCCTCCGCTCATCATAGTCGGCAACAAGTGCGACAGAAATGCCGACCGCCAGGTGGCGTTCAGTGATCTCAAGGAAGCCGCTCAAGTTAGTTGGCGTAGGCCTATATTTACTTTTCTGACTTTCATACGACCATGTAAGCAATACCATGAACAAAATAAAACATTTTTTTCTTTGCGTGACCAACGCATTGTGTCCACGGCACCCGTATCAGCCATAAGCCATATTCAATCACGTATCTGGTCAACCCCATGCATGTGCATTATATATTGTAAAGTTAGCGCAAAACCAAGATATCTGACGGTTTTGCCATCGCTCTAGTCCGGCATGGAATACGTGTGAAAAGTCTGCCTTTTCAACTTCAAAAACATGGCCTATTTCGGTATTTAAAAGTATATTTTTTAAAACCAAACACTGGCTTTGTGCGCGAAACATCACATACATTACATTAAGAATTAGGATACGAATGCTTTCCGTTTCTATTATCAATCTTAAGGTATCCTGGGTATAATCTGCAGCCATATTAACGGAGTAATTTTACCGAATTTGTTAATTTTCAAGTGAGACGTCAATTAAAATTTTACCATTAACCTGAATGTAGTTTTAAAAGGAAATAAAAGTCATGGTTTTGGGCGTATGCATCTCTAAGAGTTACTGAATATAACCATTTGCAACTACAATTAAGAATATCACGCCAGTAGTTTACTAGGACCTTGTTGAACCTTGTTGAACGCACATCATCTTAATTTAATTGGCCGCGTCATACTGTTAGACAACCCTACGTCACGAGTGTCAAAGTCTAGCAAAATTCGCTCGCCAAATAAAAATATATTTGTATACACCTATTCCCATATTTGCCACTACGATGTGGCTATGCTATTTGCGTCCAAACTCAACATATTAAACACATATTGACCTTTGTTTACTAAATTAGTCCTCTTTCTGCCAAAATAACACGTTTGTTTGAGACGTTGCGTTGGTTCTCTGTATGCCGGCCTCCCTTAAAACGTCACAATAGTCTAGGTTACACGATTCTCATAGAATTACGCATGCGCTTATCGGTCTCGCTAGTTAACATGTCAGTGCTCAGTCAACTGGATAAATATATTAGGTGAATATCCTCCAACCCATAACTTTTGTTTCTCTTTAAGAAGGAAGTATGGTATAACTACCGACTATTCAATTAAAATATTTAAGATTGCTAAAAGTTTTATAAATTTCCGTTTCTTTTTCTAAAAAGGAAAACAGTTTTCTTAAAACATCCCTGTGCTTTGTATACTCTGTAATAACAGTACACATGTCATATGCATGCCGGTTGTTTCTGTGTTCAGGGCAGGCCGTACATAGAAACGTCGGCCCGAGAGAATATCAACATAGAAGCGGTATTTTTAAGTCTCTTCGTCAGCGCCAGAATCCCGCCTCAGG
The DNA here is from genome assembly GCA_033239005.1 of Lamellibrachia satsuma. Taxonomy (NCBI): domain Eukaryota; kingdom Metazoa; phylum Annelida; class Polychaeta; order Sabellida; family Siboglinidae; genus Lamellibrachia; species Lamellibrachia satsuma. Next base: position 6,693,845 of record BSQZ01000024.1, read on the forward strand.
TAGGGCTATAATCCGTTCTCGGGTAGGGCCAGAATCCCGCCTCATGTAGGGTCAGAGTTCCGTTTCGGGTAGGGCCAAAATCCCGTCACAGGTCGGGCCAGAATCCCGTCTCATGTAGGGTCAGAGTTCCGTTTCAGGTACGGCCAGAATCCCGCCTCAGGTAGGGCCATAATCTTTCTCGGGTAGGGCCAGAATCTCGCTTCAGATAGGGCCATAATCCGTTCTCGGGTAGGGCCAGAATCCCGCCACAGGTAGGGCCATAATCCGTTCTCCGGTAGGGCCAGAATCCCGCCACAGGTAGGGTCAGAATCCCTCCACAGGTAGGGCCAGAATCCCTCCACAGGTAGAGCCAGAATCCCGCCACAGGTAGAGCCAGAATACCGCCACAGGTTGGGCCAGAATCCGGCCACAGGTAGAGCCAGAATCCCGTCTCATGTAGTGTCAGAGTTCCGTTTCGGGTAGGGCCGAATCCCGCCTCAGGTAGAGCTCGCCACAGGTAGAGCCAGAATCCCGCCACAGGTAGGGCCAGAATCCGGCCACAGGTAGAGCCAGAATCCCGTCTCATGTAGTGTCAGAGTTCCGTTTCGGGTAGGGCCGAATCCTGCCTCAGGTAGAGCAAGTGCAATGAAATAATTGTGCAGTATTATCACCACTAATCGTTTAGTAATACGCTCGAAGAAGCTACACAAAGGGCGTAATACGGTGCTACAATGTCTTCATGATGCAGACGTGCCAAGTAACATTGCACAAAAGCCGCAGATCTAGCGCTTTTCACGGTGTGAGGGGGGTACACCGAAGATCTGTCCCCGCAGAATACTTAATTCTGATGCATTTCCTGGTGCAAGTCTATGTGAAGTGTTTTGTCGGAATATTTCAATTCGAAATGACTAGATTTAACTTTATAACCTTGAAATTGTTGAAAGTTTTTGGCTGGAAAGTGGTTGAGCGATACATGCCGTAAAACTTCAAGAAAAAACGGCAGTTCTACCACCAAAGGGTGGTAGAACTTATTACGACCTATGATGGTGTTATATCCCACAATAAATCTCTCTCATTCGAGACAGTCGCTGAGTGTCAGAGATATCCGTTTTGTGTCCTTACAGATGTGTCCCTCGCTGCATCGCGAGGTTGATCCCTACTACATCAGGTCAAACAAGAACTCACACGTTACGACCAACTGCGGCAGCGTCATCCCGAACGTGAAGCGGCCGAGCGTGCACAGCGAGCTGATGCTGCTGCAGTCGAAGAAGTCGTCGGACGGCATCAGCTGCTCCCGGATGACGCCCGTCACTTGTCACGTCATATAGCGGCAGTAACGGACGTAACGGACGTAACGCGACGGCATCGCGGGGAAGCTGGCGTTACTCAAGGACAATTACGACAACGAAAACCACAGCAGCAACAACATCAGTAACAGTAGCAGCAACAACATCAGTAACAGTAGCAGCAACAACATCAGTAACAGTAGCAGCAACAACAGCAGCACTGCATTTGCATATACATTTATTATGACATACATTTCCAGATTGTTACTATATCTTATTTATGGTAGGATACTTTTATCTTAGACTATATTTTAGAATGATTGTTATTTGTATTGTTTTTAATATAATTGTAAGTTATGGTTGCATGTATGTGAAGCGCCTCCGAGCAATATCGATTGATCGGGTGCTACGTAAACAAGTGTTATTATTATTATTATTTATTTATTATTATTATTACTATTATTATTATTGTTGGTGTTATTATTATTATTTATTATTATTATTATTATTATTATTGTTGTTGTTATTATTATTACTATTATTTTTATTATTATTATTATAGTAACAGTAGCAGCAGTAACAGCAGAAGCAACAGTAGTAACCGTAGCGGCATTAACAACATCATAGCAGCAACTAAATGACGCAAATTGGGCTTTACATGCGCATTTGACACATAAACGTTTTAGTCAATACAATCTGAACTTCACTTTTGCAAATCAACCTAAGCATCCTGATAGACGGTTATCGTATGTGTGTTCATTTGAAAAGGTCAGCCAAGAGGCTGACGTTTCAAATGGTGCTACAATACATTGCAATAGCAGAATAATCCATACTAAAATGTTTTTATCAAAGCGACATAGACCAATTATCGTCCTTTGAGCAAATAGTCTGAACTGTCAGAAAAAACGCCAAGGGACAACATGCGACATATTAAATCTGATAAATAACGTACAACGTCGGTTATTAGTAACACAAGATGGGGGGTGACGTCATAATTGGCCAATCCACGAGTAATGTGATGTCTTTTACGGTAGACAACAAACAAGGCTGCTAAAAGTTGATGTGAGGTCGAGCATTATTAGTGGGGTGTGTCGAGTTCAGTCTGGGTTAACGAGCAGCGAACACACGGACTGTGTTTTGTTTTACTCGCTGTAATCTTAAACGAAACTAATGAGTGTATGACGTAAAGAAAAGAAGGACGTGACGTCACAGAGCGGTTTGACGCCACAGAGCGTGTCACCTTATGTAACCATCCCACGTCCGTGTGTAGCACTGCGTACGTACGTACGTAGCACTGCGGGTTTGTGTGCGTATTTTGGTGTACTAGATTAATTCGCAACAAACCGAAATAAATATAATACTGAACGTCGTTATACAGGAGCCTCTCGCGAGTTGCTTACGTTACATATTAATATATGTTTCCGCGACATACTGTCTAGCCAAAACACCCAATATCGTTACTTCAAGATATATAGTCATATAGCAGGGTGTAGATTCCATGAATCGTGGTTCTTGAAAGAACAAGTAGTAAAATAACGAGACATAGAATTACAGACGAAACAACATTCAACAGTGCTACATTTTATTGACGACAAAACTGTACCCCGAACGGATAAGATCGCTATTCGAGAAACCACCTCAAAGTGAGAGCTGAATTTATGCGGTCAAAACCAGGAACAGTTTTGGATAGGGAGACACAGAGGCTTTCCTTCATGCACAGTCTGGTACGAAATTAATTAGTTTACATGCAAAGCATTGACGAGAATCCGTGTTCGCCGAGATATGTAGTTGGAAGTATCAGTAACATGTACACTTCAGCTACTTACGGATACGATTCGCTCATCTTAGACCAACACTTTGGCAGGGAGGAGCTTCAAATGTATCATGTGCGGTGGAGTCGCTCATGAACTTCAACAAATCCTCCTGCATCTCTGCACTGAATGGATGAAATTCGAATACTCCGCACTCAGATCAGGGAAGTATGTATGAAACTGCTTCCGCGTGGAAGGCAGGTGCGCCTGCACAAGTTGCCCCATGTTTCCATGTTTGATTTTACTGTCCCACCAACTTAACTTCACGATGAATGCTTGTTCAACAGCCACCTTTGTCCGAGAATTTTTCGATTTTACGAAACTGCTCTTTGCCGACGCGGTCAAAGAATTTGGTGGCCGACGAGCCTCGTATTGGAGGCGTTGGACTTGATTACACAAATACACTGGTTAGGCAATAACTGTTGAAACGAGGCGAAATTATCTTAACTTAGGAATAAGGTCCTTCGACAATAACAATCTATGGACTTGGATCAGAATGTTTTTAATAGCGTTGAATGTTTGCTTGACAGGAACATGTTTTGTGTGAATGTTATAGTATTACAAAAACACAGGTTCTCCTTCGTGAACCACACAAAGTAAAGATTTGTTTGTACCAATGCACGTTGGGAACAGCTGTACTAGTCTATGTGTAGATCTAACACGGTAATTTAATAGACTAAATGTTAATTCCAAATTCGCACATACACACACGTTACAGCAACGTTGTGTCGTCTTTTTGCAATAATGACACCCATCATTCCATGCCAACAACACTAGTGTACAATCACACGAGCCTTAATATAACATACTGATATTTGCTGGTTCCATCCGCATGACAAATTGGAATCAACGTATAACCTTGGATCAAGGACACCGAAACAATTAGATCGTAAACGTATCTACCGGTAGCAACACTTTTTTTAGGGTGCCTCGTTCGACAGCCAGTGTCGCCCTCTGTTGGATACAGATTAAGACGGACAAACCCATGCGAACACTGCGAGCCGGAGTTTGGGGCGATCACTATAGGCCATGCGCATGCGTCAGCTCTCACAGTGGGCAGGTTCTATGGTTATGCAACTAAAGCACACTTCCCGAGATAAACCATTTAATTATATAAAAATCTTCAACTCACCGAAACAGTTTAATGAACAGTGGCGCCTCTGATGGTTAACAATCATTAATTTTGTCGACAAACTATTAGCACATCGATTGGATATCAACAACGCATGCCAGGCCTAGTCCGAGTCCAACAATATTAAAAAAAATTATTGCGCCAGCAAAATATATATTAGGATATAAAAAAATCGTCAGTTCGCACAACAGCGCAAAAATTGGGTCGCGCATGCATTGCCGTTGTTGGCATAGCCAGCCATACCATAGATACGCGACTGTTGCCGCGCCAGCAAAATAATCGAGGGAACTGTTCAGGTGTCAAATTATATATTTTATTCAAAATATGTCAGCCACTTCTGGATAGGTATACAATGACACATAATAGTAACCGACAAATAATGTACAACAACAATGCCAATGGAAAGACAAACCACGTTTCACGCAAATCTTGTCGACAACGAATGCCTTGCATTAAGACATATTCGCCATCTAATTATTAAAAATACGATATTACGAGTAGCATTCGTTCAAAATTATTATATCTCAATCATAGTTTGGATGTGCAGTGTTGCAGAGCTAAAAAAACGAGGCGAGATATAATTAAATTAATAGTACACAACCAATATTTACCACGTCTACGATATCGCGATAAATAACATATACATCTCGAAGGACACACAGGATGATTTAGAAAATTTGGATGATAAATATATAATATTAGTTTCTTATGCATGTAAGCCTACGCTCATTACAAACCAATTACAACCAGTATTTACAGTTAACGTTCGTGCTGCCACCTGTTGACCATAATACAAAGCAGCGATTGATGTTTGTGCGAATTTCATTACAATAACCAACCACCGCCTGCGCTAATATTTTAGTTACATTTGTCATAAAATATCAAGACATTATCTAAAAATAAAAACGAGATCACTTACCTAATTGCAAGGATATAAATTCCCCATTAAAAATAGTGTATAATGTGATTCTTTCTTAAATTCTTGTAGTAGGCCTAATCAATAGTATACATATTAGAAGCGTAAATATGTTCTCTTGAAACTATAATTCTTCAACCTATTACAGATATTTGTATCAGGTCTTGTATATCGTTTAAAAAAAATTAAATTGGTCTAATAATGTAGACCACGTGAACTGACAAATACTAAACAATTACATAACAAAATCTCAAACATTAAATACACATCTGTTTAGGTGCCCATTGAAATAACCAACGTTCCGTTGCGCTGAGACCGTTCCTCTGAGACCGGCATATCTGAAGTACAATAGTTCCATATTTCTTTCTCAAACACAATTACAGGAATTCATTTCCAGATGAATTCTTAATTCTGTATGATAGCTACAACACAGCTACACATAAATTACAATAAAGCACGGTCTCACAACACTATGGACAGCACCGTTGTATCAACACAACAAAACAAGCAAGAACAATTTGTACTAGTGCTATCTCTTTGAGGTGACTGTTGTAAATGGACAGATGTTGTGGCAAGCAACCATCATTGGTCACATGACAGTCAGCTGTTCTGTCTGGCCATTCATGCTGCTTGCAGGGACGGTCACTAAGTCAGTGTTCTTAGTGTCCATCTGCTCCATCTTGACCTCTTTTAGCAGCTGACTGTTGGTACCAATATAGTCATCACAGTTGCCGTTGCTGCCAAGTGATGGAGAACCATTCTTCACAGGGCTCAGCAGGTCTGTTAGATCTGCTTTGCCGTGGTCGTTCTGCAGATGATCCTTGAGTTGAGTCACAGAGATGAATACTGCAGAACATACTTGGCACTCTGGGTTCGAGGCAGCACTTTGTCTTTCATGGGCTGTCGCTAGGTGGCTCTGCAGGTAGTTTGAGTGGGCGAACATTTCACCACACAACTCACAGGTGTACGTACCAGCTGACGTTGGTGGCTGCAAAAGAAGGAATTGTCTGTTTTTAAACATTTAATGTTAACACTAATAATCTAGTAGTAGTAACCAATTTATTTCACAATGGTGGCCATGTCACGTTTATAGCATGATTTTCAACAGGCCATCAATCACATCCACTCTTACATCCACAGTTATATAACTTAAAATAACTTAACTTAATCTGTTTTTTTATGTGTGCAAAATATCTCTGATTGTTTTAGCTACTCATATATAATTTAATGATAAAACTTCTCTCTTTTTTGTACCAAGGGATACAGCCAGCATTTGTCAAAGCAAAAAGAGCAGCTCTCTTGAATAAGCTAGATGTGTGCTGTCAGCTGTGTCAAAGTTTCATGAGATCCAATCAGTTTATCCCAGTTTGCACAGTGCGCTCCCTTTTAACATGCGAAGCAAACTAGTAGATGTAGATAGTCATATTATGTTCATTTGTGGGTCATAAAAAATTGTGTAAAACCCTCAAACCCTAACCCACCACTCGGGGTTGGTATGTATGTGTATGTTTTCAAAAGATCACATGAAAACGGCCTTATCTGGAAACACCAGTCAACACTGCCACTTTACAGGATCTATAAAATATTCATTAATGTCTAAAGATAACATACTTATGCCCCCCTGGATCTGGATGTTTGTAAAATTTAGATCTTTTATGGCAAGTAGATTGTTTACTATTTGTGTTAAGTAGATCATCTAGTATATTTGTTAATTAATTATATACAATTACTGTTCACTGAAAGAAGACATTTTGGTAAATGTAAAGATTTCTGGTAGTAAAATCAGACAGCAGAATTTTTGTCCTCTCTGAAAAAAACCTGCAAATGCCCCTGGTCTCAGATAGTTTACTATACTTTACTAATTACCAGCAGAATATAAAACCATGAAAAGCTATCTGATATCAGTGGCCATGTTTTGTTGCATACATGGCAGAGAATAAATCGGTAGTAACAAGTATGTGAAATTGTTATCTCATACTTACATCACTTCAACAGTTCTCCTTTAAAAGCAGTATAATCACAGTTGTACTGACAGAAAATATTGCTTTGGCTGGCCTTTTTGGATGTATGCAGATTAACTATTTTGCCTTGCGTATATTTTTTATATGTTGTTTGGTAGGTGTTTGGGGCTTGTTTACAACAAATGTTGCAATTTTGTGTAGGTTATACAACTTTTGGCCTGTATGTAAAATGTTTAAGTTTGTCACCTGTTTGAAATGGCTCGTCATGTGTTCGTCCAGCACCATCTGTCTCTGGAACGTCTTGTCACATACAGGACATCGCAGGGCACCCTGGTGACACTTCATATGGGCCTTGCAGTTGTCCTTGCCTGCAAATAATTATTTCTTCATTTAACAAAGATCTCCCACCTCATAGTGTTCGTTGTTGCTGGTATTGTCCGTCTATTGTGACTTAACACACATTCTTCTCAAAACAGAAACCGAGACTAAAAAATCTGAATGATAAAAATTGAAACTCAACATATAACAATCTCTCAAGACAGAGGTTGATTCGACGGCCAACAATCTGAACATAGAAGATGAGACTCGACATGCAACAATCTCTGAATACAGAAGCTGATTCAATTGCCAACAATTCCTGAAGACAGACCAAACATACAACAATCTCCGAAGACATACCAAACATACTACAATCTGTGAAGACAGACCAAACATACAACAATCTCCGAAGACATTCCAAACATACTACAATCTGTGAAGACAGACCAAACATACAACAATCTCCGAAGACAGACCAAACATACAACAATCTCTGAAGACAGACCAAACATACAACAATCTCTGAAGACAGACCAAACATACAACAATCTCTGAAGACAGACCAAACATACAACAATCTCTGAAGACAGAATAAAACATACAACAGTCTCTGAAGACAGACCAAACATACAACAATCTCTGAAGACAGACCAAACATACAACAATCTCTGAAGACAGACCAAACATACAACAATCTCTGAAGACAGACCAAACATACAACAATCTCTGAAGACAGACCAAACATACAACAATCTCTGAAGACAGAATAAAACATACAACAGTCTCTGAAGACAGACCAAACATACAACAATCTCTTAAATAAAACTCAACATGCAACAATCTATCAAGACAGACTCATCCAATGCAGACTAATAGTAATTAACTTCCATGGTGCCTATATCCTCAGGAACCTGCTTTATGGTGGAAATGCAATTTGGAATAAACATGTCCTTAGTTTTTTTCGGAAGGTAGCTATAGTTTCAGATGTTTTCAAAGTGAAGGGGAGTTCATTCCAGACAGACTGAAGTCATTCAACATATAACAACCCAAAGACAGACTCAACATGCAACAATCTCTCATGACAGACTCAACATACAACAATCTCAACACAGACTAAACATACAACAATCTTAAGATAGACTCAACATACAACAATCTCAAAACAGACTCAACATGCAACAATCTCTCAAGACAGACTCGACATTCAACAATCTCTCAAGACAGACTCAAATCACTCAATATACAGACTCAACATACAATCTCAAAAAACAGACTCAACAAACAACAACCTCTCAAGACTGACAAAATCTCTCAAAACAATCGGTTTCAGCTAACCCCAATAGGAAACTACAAAAACTGGAAATTTATATTCTTGTTTATCAACTACTGTGGAAACAGGTGGGTCGGGCTGGCTGACCGAGCGAAGGCACAGCAAGATGGGAGGACTTCAAGTCAACAGGGAACCAATAACCTAATATTATTCAGATGCAGACAGATTACAAGTAAGACCCGAGAGATTTCACGCAGACCCGGAGTCCCCCGATTATCATATAACCACATCAGAGTGATACTAATGCTTCAAGGTGATCCTAACTGACTTTGTATGATAATCATGCGACCAGGCTCACGAAAACATTAAACTGCTGCAGAATCATGCCTCCCTTGATCACGACCAATTTGCTATGTTCCAATCCATTGTCTACTGAGCTAATTGCTCAAAGCCTTCCGATCCTCGGGTGCCTCTAAAATGCTGCATCAGAAGCGTGCAGGGATGTCCCCTTGGCTCTGTGGAATTGCATTTCTAACGTTCCCACTGGAAAGCCATAATTTGCTTCTGATTGATGTGTGGGGCTGACACAGTGGAGTTGCTGCGTCTGGGGTATTAGTGCAGCAGCCATAATGGACAAGATGAAGCCAGAGGGAGTGGCTATTACTGTTCCATCATGTCTTCTCATTCCCCCGGCTAGCTTTGTCTCTCCTCGTCAACTACAATCTTCCCACATGCGAATAATTGCAGCATTTCGATTAGGTAGAGGTGGATTTGTTGGCGGATTATAAAAAGTAAACTTGCACTGTTTTATGTTGTCTGACTGATGCGTCATCAGTCAAATCTATGTCTCCAGCAACTCCTCATACAAAATGTCAACATGCTGCTCGTGAATTTCTAATTTTGCATTTTGTTGATTAGTTAGAGGTGGGTTTGTCATTGGATTATAAAAAGTAAACTTGTATTGTTTTATGCAGTCCGACTGATGTTTCGTCAGCCAAATCTATGTCTCCAATACAAATACAAAATGTCAGTGTGATACTCATGATTTGGTGAATTTCTAAATATAATTTATTCAGTTAAATAAAACAAAAGAATGTTTATGTCTGTCCAAAGAAGAACTCACGTGAGAATCTCTTGCCACAGATGCTGCAGTCAAACGGCTTGCCGATGTTGTGATATGACCGCAGGTGTATTGTCAGATGTTTCGCCATATCAAATTCTTTGTGGCATTCTGGACATGAGTGCATCTTTCCTGCACAACAATGATGATGCTATATTTCTCTTTTAGTTCATTATAATTATAGTGGTTGCATGTATACATAAATTACGTTTAGTGTTGATGTTTGTGCACACGCATGCGCACATACGCATGTGTGTGCGAATTTGAGAGGTATATGGCCATATCCTCTTTATACAGATTTTTTAAAACGGAAAAAAACATGCTAGGCAGATTTCTGTTGAAACCTATGAATTTCATTTGATGTAGGAACATTTCATAGCCCAATAGATGGCGACACCTGGTCAGAATCGGAATGCTATTTTCCAATTAACCAATGAAAAATTATACGGATTTATACACAAATTTAAGTCAGATTTCAAGTAAAATAAATGTGGCCGGTCTGGTAATGTCTGTTTACCTGTTTTTGTGAAAGACACCTCCCCATTGGCTGTAAGTTTCTCTGGTTGCTGCTGAACCAGCGACTCCATCTTTGGTTTCATTGGCTCAATGTTGGAATGTTCCACTAAGTAATGATGCTGCATATCGGCCACACTGCTGAACATCTTTGGGCACACCGAACAAAGTATGTCCGCGTCCCCCTGGTGGTCGGTGTTTATCGCCGCCTTCTTCGGAATGTTCTGCGTCGACAACTGGCCTTTACCAGGTGGTGGTTGCCGTGGTAACTGGTGGCTGTAGAGGTGGTTCTGCAGCTCGGCACTGAAGAAGAATTTCTGTTGGCATTCGCTGCAGGAATAAGGCCGCACTCCGATGCCATGTTCCAGCACGTGCAGCTGTATCGCACTCGCCTGACTGAAGGTGGCGCTGCATACAGAGCACGTCATGTCGCTGTTGTTGAAGGTGTGTTGAATGAGATGACACTGAAGCTTGGCTGGGGACTCACACAGCGTGTCACATAGATGACACTGATGGATGTTACCTGCACAGACAACGGCACCATTTCTAGACAGTCTACAAAATAACCTTATCTATCCCACTATTACTATTTTACAATGTGTGACAACTAGAATGGTTACTATATGCAATAAAGGTTTATTGGATGACTTAGCACGTGTTTGCCAACTTTTATGACAAACAATAAAATTTTACATTTTATACATGCACATTTGTTTTCATTGTGACTGGAAACCCGCCTCCCCCCATATTATGCCACAACGCCCCAAACCATCTTATTGTATATGTCCTAGAAAGCAGGAAACTACTGTTGAACATTTCATGCCATGTTTAGTTTTTCTCAGATGTTCTTTGTGGATTGGACATATATGGATGGAACATATATGCTGAAAATATCAGGTTGAGAAAACCAAAAGATGTTTTGTAATGTTTATGTATGTTATGTGATATTTATGGATTAGGGGCATGCAGTAAAGTACACATTTTCGAGAATTTATAATCAGAATTTTATAAAGAAATTTTCTGTTGAGCTGCGCAAGATATCAACATATATGAAAATTATGTCAGTATGTCAAAAAGTGATAAATTATTGATTTTTGAGTAGCTTAAGAACAACTATAAAGTTGACTCACTATGACAGGGAAAGTAAGAGAAGTGTGGGACGGATAAAGAAGGCTCTCTGGATCAGGAAGGCAGCACCTTTCATGAGCAAAGATGAGGGTAGATACTGATTCAGCTACATATGGGACAGCCTGCTTGCTGTACCATTGGGTAAGAAGAAGATTTAAGTAGTCCAAGAATTCAGTTTCTGAAGAAGGCAGTCATTGGTCGCCGAAACGTTGCAGTGAGTAAACTTTATATTTATGTTTTAAAAGTAAAACCAATTTCGAATTATTCTCGCAACTTGACGAACAGTTTCAGAAATGTATAACTGATCAACAACTGTGATATCGTTGAAAATGATCAACAATTCCTATTACAGTACCAAATGTTGTGAAATCTTTAACATTTCTCATGGTAGACAAACAAATCCACTACTAAAAAGCTTATATAGGTGGGTGCTATGGAATCTCACTAGAATATTTTTTTAATATATATATATATATAAATAACTTATATAAATTTTTTTCTTCTTAATCTTTTGAAAATGAATCTAAGGATTTGAGTAAGTCAAGATATCATTATAATGGGGATGGGGTCTCCAAATTCAAATTACAATGCTGTTTGAAAATTTTTTGTCGCCCCGACGTCTTAAACTCGAAAGCCGTAAAACAAAAAACTTGTGTTACCTTCATGCATGACATGCGTGGCCACGTGGATCTGTATGTCGTACTCGGAGGCAAACGTCTGCTGACACTTGATGCACTGGTACGTCTTCTGATGTTGAGTCATGTGTGCCTTCAACTGGGCATCTGTCTCAAACTTCACCCCACAAGTGACACAGCGTCCATGTTCCGTCTGCGGTGTCATGGCCGGCAGCGTCAATGTCGTCGGTGTCTCGCCATGGAAACATGGCTTACAGATGTGGTACTCCACCCCGGAGCTGTTCAGCTTACTAATGAGGTTCTCCTTTGTGTCGAACGTCTTCAGACACAGACAGCAGGTGTAGAGCTGCGCCGGCGGTGTGACGGCGCTCGTCTGAAAGTGGTGCTTACCATGCATTTGGAGCTCCAGCATGGAGACCAGGGTCTGGCGGCACACCACGCACTGCATATTGGCCGTGTGCACGCTGTGCTGTTGCGTGTGACTATAGAACTGGTCCTCGCATGTGATCGCCACCCGACACACGACACACACATTGCCCTGGGCAACCTTGCAATGTGTCAACTTGTGTGCGGCGAGAATGTTCGCACTGGCAAAGATCTCGTCGCAGATGTTACACTTGTGACTTGAGTTCCCTGTCGCGTTATGCTGCTGCGGTTGCTGCTGTTGAACGTGGTGGTGCATCTTCATGTGCTTGTCGAGCTCCATGCGAGTCTTCAGGGTCTTGTTACAGCGCACGCACTGATGGCTGGCTCTATCGTTTGATCCTGCAGCATTGGACCATGATCTACCCATCATGTGATGATTTTCGTGCGAATGATTAGGCATTTTCAGAGGTGGCGTTTCTGTTTTCAATGCCACACCAAGGTCCTTGTCACATGTGATGTTATGACTGTTCATATGGTGACGCTGCAGGGCCATCTCTTCAGCGAACTTTAAATCGCAGATCTCACATTTGTATAATTGTGACATCTTCGGTGACATCAACTCTGGGACTGAACGGCGACCAGAAGTCATCAATCTGAGAGTCTCTGGAGTGGGCGACTCACGTGACACAGACACTGCTGACGAGACACCACTAGTGACCTTTAGGAACTGCGGTGACCTTGGTGATGACGCATCGACAGAATGTTTCTGCTGCATGTGTTTGTCGAGTAGATACTCGACGTGGAATGCTTCGTCGTCGCAGATGGGGCACACAAACTGCTTCTTGTGCGAGGCCGCAAGATGGGCTTCAAGCTCAGCTTCCACACTGAAGCTGTCCTTACAAAGGTAGCAACGGTACGGGTCAGAGATGCCAAGATGATGCACCTTTACGTGGAGCTGCCACTCCATCTCCGAGCGGAACACCGAGCGACAGCGTGCGCATCGGAACAACTTGCACTCGTTGCTGTGTTTGATGGCAAAGTGGACCTGAATGTTGACCTTTGAGTCGAACACCTCCTTGCAGAGGGAGCAGCGGTACAGGTGGTGAGCATGGATATCCATCAGGTGTTTCTGCAACTCATCAGGTTTTGTGAACAACTTCAGACAGCTCGTGCAGCCGTACTCGGTGGCGACGACGAGGTAGTGTGTGAAAGTGTGGCTCTTGAGCTCGTCTTCCTGCGTGAACGTCGCGTCACACTCGTTGCACATATAAGGTGTTGGTGCACTCCCTGACGCCACTGATGTCTCTCTGTCATGGAACTTGAGGTGAGTCTGGTAGGAGGATGCACTGGCAAAGACTGCGTTGCAGTAGTCACACACATACGAGAGTTCTACACACGACTGCTGCCCTCCGGTTGGATTCTTTTTCTTCTTTGCATCTTTATATGGATGAAATGTTACAGGTTCCTTTGATGTTGAACTGGCTCGTGACCCGAGGCGCTTCTTCTGCACAGGAGGAGACGTCTCGCGTGAACTTGATGTACTGAACCCATGCACATGCTGGATGTGCTGACCAAGAGCGTAGATGTCTGGGAACCCAACAGAACATTGGGAGCAGAAGACGACATTGGCTGCAGAGCTGTTTGACCCAGGCGTCCCTGTCAGATGACAACCTGGTGACAATGACGATCGTTGTGTCACCGAGCCATGAGTGACGACCAGATCACGATGACAGTCGGAGACGTGCTCTGACAACCAATGCATAGATGAGAAGGCGAGCTCGCAGAACTGGCACGAGAACAGATGGTCACTCTTCCCAGTGTGCATCAGCTGCATGTGAGTCTTGAGAAGATCCGCCTGGTCAAAGTCAAGCTTACAGAACACGCAGGTTTGAGACGGTCCATCGCTGTGAGGCGACCCCTTATTGTACACCCTGCTGTCCACTACAGCAACGTCCTTCTGTCCATCCCTGTCCAGCTTGACAGAGACTTTCTCGTCGAGCTCATGACTTGTGAGATGGGCATAGAAGTGCTCTACGTCATGGAAGCACATGGTACAGAAAGGACAGCATCTTGCACCTACCAGTATCCCGTCCTCTTCCTTATCACTCTTCCTTTCTGCGTTGCTGCTGTCTGACAGTTCCTCTGTCTTACTACAGCCACTGATCACTCTCTCAGGCGACGTCCGCTGCACACACACGTGACTGTCCATCTCGCTGACCTCCAGGAAACTCTGGAAGCACTGACCGCAACTGAACACCTGACTGATGCATCTCGTGCTGCCACCTGGTGTGCACTGTCTGCAAGCCACATCACCAACGACATGCTGATGTTTGTCAGCATCTGCCGACAATGCACTGACGTGGGTCTTCAAGTGCATCTTCAGATGATCGCTTCTGCAAGCAGACGACACAAATGTACCAAATCAAACACCACAAACACATCACACTTAATATTGTTACACTTGCTTTCTACTTACACATTAAATTGACACTATCCTGCCAACATGTACAAGCAATTTATCGTTCTTATTGGTGGTCTTATTGCTCTATCACAGACCGTTTTCATTTCAGATAACACCCTCACCTAATATAGCCTATCACTGCAAATGACATCCATTATATGAAGAATATGACACTGATCACAATGACTACATTTTATTCAAGTGATTTAACACTTTGACTAATTAAAAAGCCACGGGCACACAATTAAAAAAAACAGCTGATTGATTAACTAACACACAGCTGCCATCTTGTGGACAAGCCAGAAACTAGACGAGACAGTGAAAGCTCGATAGTCATTACTGACTAGCGATAAATGCAACTGTCAAATCACGAGCACCCAGACAGTGTGGGGCTGCCACTTTCACGAACAAGGTGGTCAATAACGTCACGATTCCTGTTTGCGATAACGTCCCTGTGGACGGCGGCTGCTAGTCCTGCAACCATGCATTAAAAGGCAGCTTTTATTCTGGGGACATCCACTGGGAGATATCAATCAATCATTGGACAGGAAACCCCCATCCGACATTGAAAGTGTGATGCTGTGGTCCCAGCGGCCGTTCATGGCAAATGGCTCATTGTTCACGGCAACTTTGTATTTGTCTGCCAAACACTCGCCGCCAGTCACCACGATATAGTCACCACGGTAACCTGTTCCAGACGGGCATGCCATGAGCATCGGTTTCCGTGGCAACACTCCTGGGACCAGTGGATCGAAGGTGATAATTGGGGCCACTGGGTTATTTATCCATCCCAGAAGACAAGCTGAGGCAAACCGAGTTCGCACAATCCATGACAATCATGGACGCACGACCCTGCGTAGATGGACGGGACTCATCAGGTTAAACAACACCGCAGCTGATTGTGATGATAAACTCAAGTGCTTTTACGACATAAATCATAGATCACCAGATCAACAATGTCAGAGATTATGCGGCAAGAGCGCACACATTTATAAGTGGCATTGGCAGAATAAAAACAAAATGTTGTCCTCGAAAAAGTTGTTTTGTGTGCAGAGATAATTAGTATTAAAAAAGACTAGAGGAATGACATTGTGAAGATGTCATAAATAGGCCTAGAACATGAAAACGTAGAAGTGCATGAGGACATTGACCCAGCATCATTAATATACCATTTGAAGTCTCGATACAATCTCTTCAGCATCCTTCTGTCTCGAAAGGCAATGGTTTGGCCATTGAAGTGTCCTCTGCATGGTACAAACCCGGGCGATGTGTGTGGAGATCGTGGGTTGCTCAGTCGCCGGACTCTGTCTCACGGGTGGAGTCCAAAAGAATGCACAGTAATCTAGTAATGACATCACTACTTCAATTATGTTTGTCTGTTGTTGAAATAAAGATCCATACATTCAGAGCAGTACATTTGCCACCAGCTCCGCTGCAGGAACTGCCTGGAAGGATGGCAAGGTTGACATCAGACTGCCTTCGGGGCTCCACTCTGGATTTTCTGTTAGGGTTTACTCCCTTAGGTCACTCCTTACCAAGGCTCCTGGTCTGTCTGAATACAATCTATGAAGCAAGGAACATAGAGACATGTCACGAGTGGCAATGGAAACTGAACATTAATTTTGCAGACTTCACACATTGACTGCCTCCAGTGATGGGAAACAAGACGACACTGGTATATACGCCAACTTCATAAAATGATGTTCGTCAGCTGTACATCAGGAATACTTGTGTCATAATGTGTGTCTCACCATAAGGAGCACGTAACAGATTATGTGTGGTAATCTCAAACTCAAATTCCATTTTACGACCCAGATTTTGCAGTCAGTAAAATGCATATTATAATCAGCTACAGCGATTTAATTTATTTTCTTAATGACAACTACATGGACGGACGGACGGACGGCTGGACATTCCAAATGATACCCGCCATAATGCTATGGTAAAAAATCACTCTCATACATACGCCATTTCATGAAAATATATCTGATATCAGAAATCATAACTAATCTTTACATTTAAACAAATGGAGTAACTGAGGGAAGAAGCTAGTGCAAAAGAGAGTCTCGGCAGGAAGCTGATGAGGAGCCGGTTAAAGTGGGCTGGACACGTGGAAAGAATGGTAGGGGAGCGGTTGACGAAGAGAGTGGATGCACTTAGAGTGGAGGGTAGGCGATGAGGAAGACTGCGACTGACATAGAAAGACCGTGTGAAGAGAGATTTGGTGGGATTGGGAAGGGAGAATGAGAGCGAGGGATGGGAGAGTGGAGACGGCAGTGAAATGGGATCACTGATGAAGAAAAAAAAAATTGACAACTGGTATCGGCCTCACCCTGGACTCAGGGATGAAGAGGAGAGCAACATTTAAACATGCACATTACAATTAAGCTAACAGATAAATGTTATTCTTTTGTTTTACTGTAAAAACACTGTGTCTAAATATGTATGTATATATGTATGCATAATATATATATATATATATATATATATATATATATATATATATATATATATATATATATATATATATATATATATATATATATATATATATATATACACATACATACATACATGTATGTATGTATTTATATTCAGTGTTTTTTTCCTTAACTTTCTATGACAATTGGCCAATTGTTGAGATTGGACCCTGTTGAGATGTTACATTATCTCCGGTGCACACAGTGCCAGAAATCTGGCAGGACCAAAAGCAATGATAATGAGATTATAATCCATTTGGACATGGGCAGCAGCCAGGGGGCTTAAACGAGAGAATTTATGCTGCAATCGACACTGATGGGCCGTCAGCCACGAGGGAGATATTGTGTGTTCCTTGGCGTGCCTCTCTGTAGTTCTAATGCCGACAGGGAAACTGCTTCAGCCTGCCTTTGATGTGCCCACTTCACACGAGGGATTATTTTGCGTAACATCCAGGATTATGCAGAATATAATTATTGGCTGAGACGACTAAATCAACTTCTTGGTGTAGATTTTTCTATCTGTTATCACACGTTGTTAAAATACATTATTCATGACAATTGTTTTAAGGTTGCAATCTAACTTAATCAGACAAACAGCTCTGAAAAAATTAAGAAATAAAATAACTTTTGTGATTTCTGTACACTCTACAAACTAACTGCAACCACTTACTGAAATTTGACAATCTGGAAATATTCAACCATAGATACACTGATCAGATTTCTTTTCCTGGCTGACACCGAGCATGGTCTAAGTGGCCTGACAAACCTCAGTTGAATATGGTTAAATACCAACAAAAGTCAACTAATCAATTTAGGATTGAAAGTATATCACCGCCTTGTCGTGAACATCATCGGAGAAGATCCCAAGAATGTTGAATCTTTCAGACACTGATAAAGACAGAACAAGGGTGTGTTGCTGACATAAATCAAGATTAGCTATGGCTGTGGAGGCACTCACAAAGCTAACCACATTGTAGAATGGCACACGATCACGATCAAAAGAAGACAGTAAACATGAAGACCAGACTTTTGTAAGGCGACAACAGCTTTGGTGGTGCAGACATTTTGTTGGACGCCCCAGATCGCCTTTTATAAATTACTTGGAGGATTCCAAGAAAAACGACTGTGCGAGACAGTGGAAGGACATCAAACAGTGGTCCAAGCCAGTGAACTGGACATCACTACAAGCTGAGGCAGAGGACCACAACAGGAGGACCTTCACTTATGGATGTATAATTCTCTTATGACTGTTGAAGTCATGGGAAGAAGAAGGATTTGAAACATGAAAATAATGGTGAAATAGATAGTGTTGATTTCATACAAGTTATATATAAACACAAGTATGCGTTAGGAGTGAATCGCCAAATGGTACATCAGAGATGACTGGTCAAATGGTACATCAGAGGTGACTGGTCGAATGAGGCAAACGAACATAGATAGAGGCGAGTGGACGTTGGCGCCTGGGAGGAGATACTGCCAAACTGCCCTCAAAGTTAGTGTATTAATATTTATAGATTCTTAAACCAAGTTTAACATGTGATTATAATGCTCAATGCAACCTTTAGACCAAATATTGCACGCACAAACTTGTTACTTATACACCAAATAACTAGTGTAGTGGTACTACTGTCACATGCCTTTGAAGGATAATAAGGGAAGTCTGCCTTTGTTTGAATTACTTCAGCCTTTATCATGAAATACGTTGTCATATCATCAGCTACACCACATAGGCATACGATGTCACGCTCTTACAACATTATTAACAAAAACTGGAGAAGTTTCAAATCTTATTTTATTTCTAGAATATTTAACAACATAAAACACTTAAAAATACATGTGCCAACAGATCTGAAAAGCTTTTCATGTAATGATTTATAAAAGTAAAGGTACGTTCTCATATAGCATGGTATCCAGTTCTTGGGACTATTCAAAGTGGGTAAAGTGCTTTACACTCCCCCCGGTGGCAGATAACTCGACTTCTCTGGGAAGCATTCAGCCACACTGCAATTACTGCGTGGAGACTATTCGTTCACATATCTACCACTGTCTACAGCCCAAGCTTCGAAAGGCAGATAGAGGATTTGAATCAAGATTCTCTTGACTGAAAGTCCAATGTTCTAACCACATAGCCACCGCACCCCACACTTATGGTCAGAAGTTGAAAACTTGCACAATCTAAGTACAGTTTCTGCCTTGGAAAACCCAGAGAAATGTATACAAATCAGTAATTGAAAGAACTCAAGATGCTCTCAGCTCATGACAATTGAGTAGAACTTTTCACTTTAAAACCTAAGTTTATGCACCAGAATAAACGAACATATTATTGTTTCATAGAAGAAAAACAGTGAAGTGAAGTGAAAATTTATTCAACAACAACAACAACATAATACAGGTGCATTGTATGGTGTGTTGCTGCTGCTGCTGATGGGACATGGCTGAAGTCATATGACTTATAAGGTGCTATGCCCTTCTCCAACTAAATAAATGCAATACAAGTATAAAATTAAATACAAAATAGCATTCACAATTCACTTATAAACTTATTACAGTGGTGCTTGTGCTAATTATAAATTAACTAATTGAGATAACTTTTAATTAAAAGTTTATAAATATGCTGTAAGTAATGACAACTTGGATTTAAATTGTTTTAAACTTGGTAGCTGAGTTATTTCATTTGCTAAACTGTTCCACGTATTTATACATTTGACAGTGAGTGACAATAGTCTGAGGGTGGTGTTTTTATTTTTAACATAAAACAGTTTGCTTCGTCTGGTACCATACATGTGTATAGCTTCGGTTGGTTTAAAGAACGCTTGAACCCGACCATTTAAAGAGTGATTATTTGCTTTATAGAGTATAATCATAGTCTTGTATGTAACAAAATCATGAAGTTTAAGTATTTTTGAGCTGTGGAAAAATACAGAGGTATGATCATGGTAATTAAAGTTATAAATAATCCGTATAGCTTTTTTCTGTAACAGAAATAGTTTCTTGAGTCTGGATTGATACATACTTCCCCATATCTCACAGCAGTACTGTTTTAGCACATATTTTGCAAAATATTGAGAAAATTAAAGGTGTTTTTTTTATTATTAGACAAAATGTCTTAGATATATTTAATAATCTTCTAAAAGATGATATTTAAAACATGCTTCACTAGTTTAACAGATAGAAATAATCAAATAGTATATTGAATTGAATTTACATTTATCAAATTGATGTGAAGACATGACTACAACATATATAAATCATTACAATTTATCATATTAAATTAATATTTGTAAATAAATTATGATATTTTTAATAACATCCAGTAATCTGTATACTTTTTTTATGTAACACTGTCTAATGTTGAGATATGGATATAAATGCAGATCAATGTTGTTAATCGGTATTGAGAGGTACAAAGGATGACTACAGTGTATATGGACTGACACTGTAAAGACAAAAACCTTTGTCAAGATTATAATCCATTTGGCAGCAAAACATGAATGCTGGCATATCAAACATCTAATCTGACAGAAAAGATCAAAATAAAAATCTGATGCTCAAAGCACGTATCTTGCGCTAAGTACTTATCATGCTTTAAGTACTTATGAAGTGCTATGAAAACTCTAGCATCGCACTTGATGCGCACAAGTTCATCCTAATGACCTGCTTGGAATAAAATTGAATTAGTGGTTAGAGAGTTACTTTAATGACGACGAGTGGGCTTCTCTCGTTGTCTATCCCCGGGCCACGACGTGTACATTCAATGCGCTTTTCGCAGAACTGTCTCGGAGCTGGGCAATCAATAAATCTCTCTGTACCCAAGGGTCTATGTAGTGGCACAGTCGCAAGAATGCCACTCATTTTCAAAGTAAGCCACAAGTATTAACCAGCATCATGTCAGTATGAAGAGGAAAATCACCTGTGTAGTTTGGGTTTGTGCTCGGGAAGTGTACACTGCAAATCTGTCCCACCTTTAATGACTCACTTACTTATCCTCTTTGTGCCCAGGCGTGGCACATGAGGCTCGCACCGGTTCCCTCTGACTTAGCCTCTTCTTGACCTTGCACCTCAAGTCAGCCCAGCAGCCTTCAGTTCTTCTTCCATAGTTTGTCTCCGTGTTGTTTTTGTTCTGCCTCCTTTCCTCTTTCCTCTTCCCTCCTGGGGTCCAAAGTCAACGCTGTTTTCACTGAGAGGTCATTGGTCATTCTGGAGACATGTCTGAGCCATTTCTGTCTGTTTCTTTTCAGGATGATGCAAATGGTGTTTGGTGTTGGAGATGGTCTCAGTCCAATACACTCGTGTTTTGTTGTTTGGTGAAGTCTGGTGTTGGAGATGGTCTCAGTCCAATACACCTGTGTTTTGGTGTTTGGAAGTCTGGTGTTGGAGATGGTCTCAGTCCAATACACCTGTGTTTTGGTGTTTGGGCGTCTGATGTTGGAGATGGTCTCAGTCCAATATACTCATGTTTTGGTGTTTGGTGGAGTCCGGTGTTGGAGATGGTCTCAGTCCAATACACTCGTGTTTTGGTGTTTGGTGGAGTCTGGTGTTTGAGATGGTCTCAGTCCAATACACCCGTGTTTTGGTGTTTGTTGGAGTCTAGTGTTGGAGATGGTCTCAGTCCTATACACTCGTGTTTTGGTGTTTGGTGGAGTCTGATGTTGGAGATGGGCTCAGTCCAATACACCCATGTTTTGGTGTTTGTTGGAGTCTGGTGTTGGAGATGGTCTCAGTCCAATACACCCGTGTTTTGGTGTTTGGTGGAGTCTGGTGTTGGAGATGGTCTCAATCCAATACACTCATGTTTTGGTGTTTGGTGGAATCTGGTGTTGGAGATGGTCTCAGTCCAATACACTCGTGTTTTGGTGTTTGTAGAGTCTGGTGTTGGAGATGGTCTCAATCCAATACACTCGTGTTTTGGTGTTTGGTGGAGTCTGGTGTTGGAGATGGACTCAGTTTATTACACTTGTTGAAGTATCTTCCTTGGGGAGGTATTGTGGCCACTGGCAACTATGTTAGCATCTTGCCATGTCATGTCCAAGCACTCCAAGCCATAGAGGAGCATCTTTAATGACACTGTACCTAAAGCCCAACTGCCTGCCAGACATCACAACATCACATCAGAAAATAAGCATACTTCTGATTGCAACCACTAGATGGTGCTGATACTCACCGTGAGAATGCAGTGCGACAATGAGGACATCTGTACTTCCTGTCACCAGTGTGCAGTTTTATGTGACGGTCACGACTGCGTTTGTGTCTGAATCGACGTGAGCAGACACCACACCTGTGTGACATCTTCTCACTGTGGCTATTCTGAAAAAATGTTAATAATTTTAACATTACATATTTTTTTAAATGAAGAGTAAAGGACCCGCAGATTTCATGGCCCATGGTACTGCAATTGGTTGCTACACTATTTATACAATTTCTAATTTTAACACATTTTCTTAATTTCTTAATATTATTTTAATGTGCGTCATCAAGTATACTGTATTTCTTTTGTTTTAAGACTAGGTTTAAATGAGTTTTTATGTAATAGTATACAATATATATTTTAAATATTGGATTATAAGCATAATTATGTATATTTAAAATTTTTTATTATATTTATTGTAGAGTACATTGATCTGTCTAGTACAGGAGTCTCTGCTACAGAAGAACCAAAATTATTATGAAATTATTATTAAATATGTAACGATACTAATATTAATTTGAAGGTTTCATGTTGGAGTATTTGAATAAAAACAGGTAAAAGTTAAGACTTAAGAATTTTTTGGCAAATTAAAGTTCCATTACATCAATGAATAGAGAAAACACATTTGTAGCAGGAAATCATCTCAGTTTTGGACTCTCTTAATGGAGGGATAAGTGGTTTTAATGTTCTGATTCTTCCTGTGAGGAATTTCTACACTCAAATCTTGTCACCTCTCAGGCGATGGCGGGGAATTGAAAACTGGTGGTCAAGAATATTGGTAAAATGATAAACGGCTATGGAAATCAACTGACAAAATTGTGTCAGGAAATGTAACAACGTTTCCCTGGGGGCACCGGAAGTTGGAAATGACACAGATTGTGATAGTGGCGTCATTTATCACGGCGCAAGATGTCAACTAAAATGGCGGGTCTCCCTGGACTGGCTGATATATGAGACAGGAGGACACTGGTGGTCTCCAGCGACTGCAACAGTAGTCACAGTCACGCTGCGATAACACCATATCTGTGGACGACACAGCTGCACGGGGCCCACAATCATTGTCTGACTAAGTAAATCTGTCCAGTAGGTGGATACAATAATACCAAAGCCTTTAATACACTACAATTATACATACGAGGCCACCGAATTGAAGCCAGTGTGTCTTGTATGTGGCCCAGAAATTCTTGGTAACATTCATGTAGAGGTTATTTGATTTTCTCTGTATTGATTTGCTGTAGATGATCACTGTGAAGGCTCGTCATCCAACGAGTACTCAATGACATGGGTTGGTGTTCCGTGGATGTAAATGTGTTACAAGAATAATGTATCAATGCTGATGACACAGATGAACAACTCAAAAATACTTACAGTTGACACAGATGAACAACTCAAAAATACTTACAGTTGACACAGATGAACAACTCAAAAATACTTACAGTTGACACAGATGAACAACTCAAAAATGCTTACAGTTGACACAGATGTACAACTGTCAACCGTGCTGACAGCTGACACAGATGTACAACTGTCAACAATGCTGACAGCCGACACAAATGTACAACTGTCAACAGAGCTTACAGTTGACACAGATGTACATCTGTCATCAATGCTGACAGCTGACACAGATGTACAACTGTCAAACCATGTTGCCAGCTGACACAGATGTACAACAGTCAACAGTGCTGATGGCTAACAACAATCAACAGTGCTGACAGCTGACATGTTTATAACAGCCATCACTGCTGACAGCTGACACAAATGTACACATGTCAATAGTGCTGACAGTTTACACAAATGTACAACTCACAACAGTGCCAACAGCTGACACACATGTACAACAGTCAGCCATACTGACAGCTGTCAACAGTGCTGATGGCTGACAACAATCAATAGTGCTGACGTCTGACATGTGAATAACAGCCATCACTGCTAACAGCCGACACAAATGTACACCTGTCAATAGTGCTGACAGCTGACACAAATGTACAACTGTAAACAATGCTAACAGCTTACAGAAATATACAGGTGGCAACCTGATAGCTGACACAGATGTACAACTGTCAACAGTGCTGACAGCTGACACAAATGCATAACTGGCAATACTGCTGACTGCTGACACATATGTACAACTGTCAACAGTGATGATGATTGACACAGATGTACAACAATCAGCAATGCTGACAGCTGACACATATATACAATTGTCAACATATGTACAACTGTCAACAACAAATAACACTGCTGTCGACTGATGTACAAATTCTGCTGACAGTGATGTGGATAGCACAGTGCGCTGGAAACGCTGACCAATCATATGGCTAAACAGGATGTAGTTGTGCCGTGCAATTTCCACCGTGCTATGATGTCTGGGATTAACAAATCGTTGGAGTTATGAAATGTAGCCGGGTCATGACAGTTGGCATCTCCCCAGAGACGATTCTGTCAGCTGAAGCTTGCGGCATCATCCATGTTTACTCACAGCCAATGTGCTGCTGAGTGGAACGCATCCCTGCGGGAGACGAAACTCTAACAAGAACACTGCTGGAGCATTTCATTAGTAAAGGCAGCACTGGATCGTGTGATCAAAATCACTTGCAATTTCCTGGCTGCGAAATTGGAGTGATTCCTGCAGGATTGTGGCCAGATCCTGAGGGACACGAGACGCTAATCCTGAAAGCATTTCGGTGCTCGGTTTGATGTCTGCCGCGCAGTGGCTCCACAGGGGGCGTTTTTAATGTAGGTGACATTCGAAGAAAAAACCCTTTGTTGTCCTCACAGTGGTAATGTAATTCGGGAAAAAATGCTTTTTTTTCTGGCGAGTTTCACGCTTTTACTGATAATGTTAAAGATTTTCTTCTATGGTAATTTATTATTTGAACTAAAATGTTTTACATACATATGTGTACTTTGTGTGTGTGTGTGTGTGTGTGCGTGTGTGTGTGCGTGTGTGAGTGCATATTTATACTCGCATGCACGCACGCATGCACGCACCACCACCACCACCACCACATCCACACACACACACACACACACACACACTCAGATTGTGGGAGAACTAATGCACAGAAGTGGAACTATAGTATGTCTGTTACTATGTCTGTTACTATGTACATATAGAGGTAGATAATTATGCATATACAAAAAAGGTACCAGATATATCATGTTGTTCTATGCTACTATATTGTTTTAAGTACTCTGATTTAAAGTTTGTAGATATGTTTTGAACCAGTCAAAAGCCTCTAATAATTATTTCATGAATAAACACTTTAATCCATGAACTTTAAATGATAGTACTTAAAACATCAAATGTGCTTAGACTAAATGCTACAGATGCATTACCCATATGCTTTATGACATGTTTTATTTAATTTTCCTAGTATAAATAATGTATGTTATGGTGTAATTTTTGTATGGAATTCCTATTATAATAATGTAATTTAAATTTGCAATGCCACCCTAAAGAAATTATGTTAGGGAACAACTGCATTAAAAACTCCAGCCTCAACTGATTTAGCTTATCACAAATCCGGTTCGTTGATGTCCAAATATGTAGTGTGTGTGAATAGTTTAAGAAACAAATATGTAG
Organism: Lamellibrachia satsuma; assembly: GCA_033239005.1. Classification (NCBI taxonomy): domain Eukaryota; kingdom Metazoa; phylum Annelida; class Polychaeta; order Sabellida; family Siboglinidae; genus Lamellibrachia; species Lamellibrachia satsuma. Next base: position 6,719,992 of record BSQZ01000024.1, read on the forward strand.
TGTGTGAATAGTTTAAGAAACGCCCCCAGGGGTTTACTAAAAATACATATTTTTGTTCAAATCATTGAAAGAATTGACTTCAGTCATTGGTTCTAGTAAGGCTCAAAATAATGGATATACAAAATGGTTAACACTGTGTGAGCCAATGCCGATCATGTGTGTAACTTCCATCCTCCCGCCGGTTACATGACAAAGTTATAAAATTTCGGTGAAATGCATGAGTTTTTGGTTTTTCCATTTTCACTTCTCTTAATGTTTGACCAAATATTAAGTAATTTAATAGTTTGTCTGATGATTTCACAAAAACTACATACAAAAGTTGCACAAATGAGCTGGCATGTTGCAGTGGATACTAGGTAGGTTTGCTTTTTCGCAAAGTGGATTTGAAATGACACCCAAATAAATTATTTTCATTGACATACAGAATTTCACAGAGTGTTGATGTTTATTATTTACTGAATAATACCAGCGACTACATTCATTTCCACACATGTCAAGCATTTAGTGAAAATATATCAACATAAATGTTAACTGTAACACATTTTTTTTACTCTTATACCAGGTGTGTGCCTGCGTGTGTGCATGTGTGTATGCATGCATGTGTGTATGCATGTGCTTGCATGTATGGGCATGTGTATGCATGCGTGTGTGTGTGCACGTGTGAGCATGTGCATGTGTGTTACATGCTTGCATGAATGCATGTTTCACAATGAATTATTATTACCACTAAACAGAAGAATTATGGTTATTGTTCAGCATGCACGCACATACACAAGCTATTAATTAGCTTTGCCAAAACACTGGGGATGTACTAGCAACTCTTCTTGAAATTGTTCTTTTTACCTTCATCTGTGCAGTGAAACTTTCATTAAAATTTGACATGGATATGTCCCTTGATGCTGTTTAAAGTCAATGTTTTAAAGTTCCTCCTCAGTCGAATGAGTCCATCGTAAATCAGGTTACAGTATACAGAGGCAGACCAGTTATTCCCTTTTTTGCAGAATTTTTTACCAGATCAGATAAAAAATAAATTAATAGTTTGTCTGATGATTCACTAAAGGTAAAAAACAAATTTGTGCAAATAAGCTGGCTTGTCGTAGTTGACACTAGATAGGTTAGATTTTGGGTGAAATGACCACTGGACAGAAGCTGCTGTTCGCACTACATTTAACGGTCCTTCCTCAATACGGCTTTTTGCTTGTCTTCTTTTGGAATTATTTTTTCGCGAAAAATCAAACCTATCTAGTATCCACTGACAGTACGACATTTTAGCTCGCTTACGCAAATGTGTTATGTAATTTTGGTAAAATCATTGGAAAAAGTAGCAAATTATTTTGACCGGATCCAGTCAAAATTCTGCGAACAATGACAAAAGTAGTCCAGCTCTACATACTATGACATAAGTCTATTCACGCTTTTGCAAGTTATCTGGTCTAACAATCAAAGCAAATTTTGGTCGATGCTTTTAACAAAGGTACACAATCTTTTATTAAACCAACTGTGCATATTACTTAAACTATTCACAGGCTACATATTACTTAAACTATTCACAGGCTACATATTACTTAAACTATTCACAGGCTACAGATCTGAACATCAACAAACCTGATTCACGATGGGCTAAATGAACTGAATGATGTGGGAGTTTTAACTTGGACAAACATCTCAGTTGGGAGTGAAACATATAATGTATTTATAGAAGATATGTTAATGTTGATATAAATGTTTTCATTTTTTAAAACAGCAGAATCACTCGGTTGAAACAGTGGCTCTGTTTTACAGATTTGTCAAGTCTAGTCCCAAGTATTTGACCTCCAAGTCCAAGTCAAGTCTTGAATCATCTCTGTGAATTCCAAATCAAGTTACAAGTCATCAGGGATCACAAATCATCATGATTGTTGTGGTTTGTCTGCGATAATTTTTAGTGGGACATTTAGGCGGATTCTGCCTGTCACAACATTAGCCAATCATTCCTAATTACTGTATTCAGCGTGGCCTGTCACTCCAACATTGCCTTGTTTTGTATATGTTTTGAGCCACAAGACTTGTTGGCAAGTTACAAACTGGGAAGACAAGTCAAGTATGAAGTCAAGTCAAGTTTCAAATGAATAACCTCCAAGTCCAAGTCAAGTCTCGAGTCATCTCTCTGAATTCCAAGTCAAGTGAGGTAAATGGGTGACTCGAGTGCAACGTCAGTTATCCAATATGATTGGAGTCAACAAGTGAGGTAAATGGGTGACTCAAGTGCAATGTCAGTCATCCAATATGATTGGAGTCAACAAGTCAGGTAAATGGGTGACTCGAGTGCAATGTCAGTCATCCAATATGATTGGAGTCAACAAGTGAGGTAAATGGGTGACTCGAGTGCAATGTCAGTCATCCAATATGATTGGAGTCAACAAGGTGAATAGACAGATGGGTTGGGAGGTGTAATAATGGTTGTGATGGTTGTATTTAAAGATTAAAAGGTTATTAATTAAAGATTCCATTTAGATGCTATGACAACTGCTACCTGTTCATGTTGTTTCAGGTGATCCACTTTGGCGAAGGCCTTCTCACAGAACTGACAGGGGTAAGGGTAGTCATCCGTCAAACCCAGTGAGAACGGCGTCGGGTCAGTAGGAGTGCCGCCTGGAGACAGGGGGCAGCACCAGTTGGGGTGGGATGGGCTTGACGTCGACATCGGAGAAGACTGACAAGGTTGTGACCCTGTGCTATGGTCACTCTCTGAAAGGAAATAAACACCTGGTTCAGAATGAGATCAAAGGGCATAGGTCACTCCAATGGTTGCAATACGAAATGTCGCAATGAACGCTCATGATATGGATGGAACAAGTTATTTATATCATGACACAGCCATTGCGTTCGAAATGGCGTGTGCGATGATGAAGTAAAGCCAGCCAACTCCAATGTCGGTGGACACACATGCTGCATTCATGTGTGTCCATTCTTTCTATGCCGTAAAAATAAATTATAGATGTTTGTGAAACGTATTGCTGGTAAATTTTCTCCACTTTCTTCTGCACCAGTTTAGCGACCCCCGACGTTCTGCAGTATCACTTTTTCCCATCACCATTCTCGGCTACGCACGTTCAATGACTGAAGATTGTTTACGTCATCTCGTACAAAACAACAGACGAAAATGTAATTGTTAAAACCAAATGACAACCGACAGTATCAACATAGTCCCCAACTTTTATTTAACTTTAACGCATGTGAAATAAATATTAAATGGCACCTTTATGAAGTGCATCCCCGTTATCATACTCGACTGCTGGCGGAGTAGTACAAATAATCGGACGTGACCTATGTATGGCCTTTTGTGCTACTCCGCCACTGTTTCGTACAATTCGCGGGTGATGCACTTCACAAAGGTGCCATCTAACATTAGAATTAGGTTGTCTGATCATGCATGATTCAGGACAGAGATCATGGGACAGGCTGCACAAAGACTCATCCTGCTAGAAATGAAGAGCCTCAAGGCTATGAAGGGAAACAAACGCAGTGCAGTGTTAAGAGACACACATATAAGTGCACTTTGTGTCGACCATTAAGAAGAACATAAAGTAGGCGCACTTCAGCAGAGGCACCTGCCCCATCTATACACAGCACGCGAAATCCATATCAGTTGAGCCCAGTGAAAAATGACGGAGAGGACCCAGGGTAGCCCCCTGGGTTTCCTAACCGCTAGGGGGCTTTTATGACTAGAGTGAACGATTTCCTTGATGGCGCTGTGTAGATCATGTGTGCCAGCATTAAGCAAGGCAGACATAACAGTTGACCAGAAAACTCTGAGCAGTAACAAATGCAGTTCTGCACGCACTACAAAGTGGCTTTTGTGGTTCTCATTTGAAGATATGGCAAAGTGTAGTGGCAGGAGATTCCACTGGGGTAACTTTACTGGAAGTTAATCCCTGCATATCTTGGGGATGTTGTTGGGGGAATGCTAAAAATACATACCAGTTAACTTCACCAGTCTACCTAATCCAAGGTCTATGACCTACGTCCCACCCACAACTCTCACACCAAAGCTATTTCCTTCCAGTTCTCCACCCAAAACTATTTTCTCCCAGTTCTCCACCCAAAACTATCTCCTCCCAGTTCTCCACATAAAGCTATCACCTCACAGTTCTCCCTCCAAAACTATGTCCTTCCAGTTTCCACCCAAAACTATCTCATCCCAATTCTCCACACAAAGCTATCTCCTCCTAGTTCTCCACGCAAAGCTATCTCTTCCCGGTTCTCCACACAAAGCTAGTTTCAATCCAGCTAGTTTTGTTAGCATTTTGAATATTTGTTTTCAGCATCATATCAGTCTCTTGAAAACAGATTTAAAAAATTTATTGCACATATTGAACAAAGAACTGGGAGTGCCACATGTCTACCCATATATGGCATACGACTAATTGTTGGTACATTTCCATGCAAGTGGTGACATCTAGTGGTAGCACTGGTGATGTAATTTATCTGTGAATATGTTGCAGGAGAGAATACACGAGCTTCCAGAGGATCTGGGTGTTTGTTAAATTCAGGTCTTTTATAGCCAGCAGAATGTTTACTAGTGGTGTTAATTATATGATCTACTAAATCTGTTAACTAATTAAATTATATACAATTATATCATTACTGACTTTGAAAGTGAGCATTTTGATCAATGTAAAGATTTCTGGTTGAAATTATATGGTAGATGTTATCATAACAAATCCTGCTGATGCCCATCCAGGGGTCTGTAATAGTGGCGTAGCAGATCAACATGAACTACAACATTATTTTGCCGATAATGAGGTACAAATTGGCATATTTTATTACCGTCACTTACTACTGAACCGTTAACATGTACGAGCATTTGATTGAGACATTCCACCATAATACAGGATAACTAGTAGTGCTTGGCGGCTTCATATCTTTCTCAAAGTACATTTCATCTCTACTAGTCCGGGTTAATTGGTAATACTGTTTATGAATCTGAACAAATACGAACCATTGCAAATTCCTCCTCCAAGTTGACACATCCACCACCAGGGGCAGTAGTGTCTTGGCATCGCACGCACACATGTGCATCTCTCAAAAATAAAACATGAAAAATTCATTCCACCTTTACTTCATTACCACTGCCAATATCAACGGATAGCACTTCAGTCCTGTCGGCCAAATAAGTTTTGTCCCACATCAATATTAATGGATGCTAGCCACACTGAACGGGCTGGGGTCCAACACAGAACGCCCCCCCAGGGGACCCGCTTACCAGTTAGTTCTGAGTCAACATCAGACCCACGAGAATCTCTCAGCTGATTTACCACTAGCCACCAAATGGCAAGTTAATTACAGCATTATTCCCAGGGAAGACCCTGAACTGAAGAAAAATCACTACTCATTACACACTAGAGACTCATGCTGTGGGTGGACTCTAGAGTTGGAGCCAAATCACAGACAATGGGAGTCTAGCCACGCACTGTGAGGATCTTGTTGTAGAGCCATGAGACCATGCACCTTGATGGTCTTGTAATAGAGCCTTGTCACAGACCTCTGACGTCTTGTTACAGAGCCATGAGACCATGCACCTTGATGGTCTTATAATAGAACCTTGTCACAGACCTCTGACATCTTGTTACAGAGCCATGAGACCATGCACCTTGATGGTCTTGTAATAGAGCCTTGTCACAGACCTCTGACGTCTTGTTACAGAGCCATGAGACCATGCACCGTGAAGGTCTTGTTACAGAGCCAGAGATCATGCACCGTGAGGGTCTTGCACAGAGCCTCGTCACAGACCTCTTACGTCTAGCGACAAAGCCATGAGACCATGCGCCGTGAAGGTCTTGTTACAGAGCCATGAGACCTCTGAGGTTTTGTTACAGAGCAATGGAAGATGCACCATGAAATGTTATTACAGAGCCTCGTCACAGACCTCTGAGGTCTTGTTACAGAGCCATGAAACCTTGCACTGTGAGGGTAATGTCATAGAGCCTCATCACAAACCTCTGAAGTCTAGTTACAGAACCATGAGACCGTGCACCACCAGGGTCTTGTTATAGAGCCTTGTCACAGACCTCTGAGGTCTTGTTACAAAGCCACCAGACCACATTGCATGAGGTCTGTTTATAGAGCTACATGAGACCACCCACAGTGTAGGTCTTATAATTCTTATTATAGAGTCTCATCACAGACCTCTGAGTCATGAGACCATGAGGGTCTTGTTACACATCCACGAAACCATGCACACTGAGGTCTTATTATAGAGCTAGATCACCTACCTCGGAGGTCTTGCTTATAGAGCAACATAACATACCTCTGAGGTCTTGTTACAGAGCCATGCGACCACACATCATGAGGGTCTTGCAATAGAGCTACATCACATACATATGTGGTCTTGTTACAGAGCCATGAGACCATGCACCATGAGGTCTTATTATAGAACCACATCACAAACCTCTGAGGTCTTGCTACAGAGCCATGAGATCATGGTGTTTTCCATAGAATATCTCGGGGATGTTGTCACAGAGTTACATTTGAGACAACGTTGTTTTCTAGCATCAATGTGTCAGAGACCAGCTTGTTATGGTGCCGTACTAAGTAGTCGATAGTGATGATGACTTTGTCACAAATTCTTGTCTAAGCAAATGTTTTTGCTGATAGTAAATGCATCAAATGTTGTCAACAGAATTGCACCAGTTTCACATTTGCATACAAACTATGCTTGCCTATTTTGTACTGCATTATTCATGTTTATTATCGATGAATAAAAATCAACATAATAATAATAACAACAATAAAGTACTTGCATAGTGCACGATCAATCGAGATTGCTCTCAGGCTCATTACATACATAATAATTATGACTTAATTATATTTATGACTTAATCATAAATTTAGTAAAAACAATAATTATTCTGAAATATAATTCAGGCCAAAAGTGTAGATTACAAAAACGGTTACTCTAAAAAGATTTGTTTTTAAAAATGTTCTATACAGCGGCAGTGTCTTCGCAGTCTTGACTGAATCAGGCAACCGATTTCCCAGATTGGCTGGGGCCATCCATGACCATCTGTGAAGCAGGTACAAATAACAGTATAAAAAATGGACCTCAACTGATAAACAGAATGGTTTCAAAAAGTAGTTGTAGAATAATCAAGATGCATGTGCAGTAGGCTAGGTAAGCTATTATTCCATGTTCTGCAATTACTGCACGAAGACTATTTGTTCAGATATCAACCTCTGTCTGTGACACTGTACTTATTTATACAGCTGAGCGAACTGTGGCAATGTGGGTTGAATGAAATTGCCAAAGCTTAGAAACAGCAGCAAGAAGATTTGAACCTGGGTTCTCTTGACTGAGTTATAACTGCTACGCTACCTTGCCCCATCTCTGGATCACACTGGAATCACCCTTGGATCACACTTAGATCCCACCTGGATCACCCCTGAATTGCACCTGGAACACCCCTGGATCACACTTGGATCAACCTTGGATTGGTGAAGGCCAGTGCATTATTTATCAGTAGCCACACCCTGACAGACCCTGGGAGGGAACCAAGGTCAGTTGCCCAGACAGGCACCTGTATTCACCTGTGAGCTCAACAACAACTGTGCCCCCTTGGAGCACCCCCACTGGGGCGTTCATTGCACACTGCAAGGGCACCACAGGACAGGAGGGCAGTTTGCCCCACAGGGAGGCTATGGAGAGTGGCTCTAACTGCAGGAGGGCTGCAATGCTTTCAACCCCTAACAAGCACCTGCCTTGCAACTGTGACTGCAGCCAGCTCTGGCCACATATTAAATTCTCACCTTGGCAGATTGGAGGAGGACAGATAGACCCCTGCCGAGACACTTATTAGAGACCAGAGTCAGCCAGGTGTAGACACACAGCGTGGGGCCTGAGACCTGAGAGACTCCCCGTGGTCAACTGCTCATGCAGGATGTGAGAAGAATGGATTGGGTGCAGAATCAGATATTCATGAAAGCAGAAGGCAAAGTGCACACCTTATATACTGAACTACAAATCATCAACCCTCTACATTTAGAAAATTGTGCGATTGTTACAATAGACGGAAGTTCCACTTGTAAATGAGCATACTTAACTGCAGTTCATTGTTATGTTTGTAAAATGAGGACACAAATTGAATAAAACACGATAGAAATCAGGGTTGGCAATTTCCACTTGCAGGTAGTAAAAACTGCTGTAAAAACCATCCTGGACTCACAGCAGATATAACTTTCTGCCACCCAATTGGTAGAAACCGGCAAAAACTTCTTTACCAAGTAAAAGCTTGCAAATTCAAATTATAAATGTCTATTATAGAAAGAAAGAGCTACAATATAAATAAATCTCAAAAGAGTCCTCAAGAAAATGGTTTATGGATTTGTACTTTAAGGTGCTCTTTGTAGCAGCACAGGTGTAAATAACCCTGGAGACGGAATGGACATCAAGTGATTTAGGTAGAGCACTAGATAGGTATCAGTAACAATTGGGAAGACATCAAAAGGCCAGGTACGGATTTGTTTATGGAGTAAACTTGCAGTTAATCATAGAACCCATTCATTTCAAGCTGATCGTGCTGGTAGAATGCCAAGATGTATGACAGAAATATGGCTTTTGCCAGTTATTGCCCATTTCAGCTGGCAAAAATAATTTTTAACAGGTTTATGTCGGCAGAACCCCAACATGGCTTGAAATAAAAAAATGTCTACAGAATGACATTACCACAAACTAGTTCCTAAATAAAACACAGATAAGTGATGCAATTAAGAACTCAAATATTTTGTTCTGAGAGTGCCCCCCTTTGGGACCTATCCTGCCTGAAGTGGTCTATTCTGAGAGCACCCCTGGAGACCTGCCCACTCTGAGGTAGTTTGTTCTGAGAGAACCCTATGGAAATGTTCATCTTGGGGTCATTCTGAAAGAACCCACCCACTGGAAACATGCCTGGCATGCAGTTGTTTGTTCTGAGAGCACCCCCAAGGATTTGTCCTGTGAACACTCCCCAGGGATTTGCTCCTCTACCTGCTTAATAAAGGGCCCTGCTCCATTTTGTTGGCTCTCTGCAGGGAGCCTGAAGCAATAAAGCCTGCACCTTTGTTAGGTTCTGCCTGGCTAATGCAGCTGGGGGTCCCACAAGTGATTATATCCCTCAGTGTCCTCCAGTCATCCCCAATAATGCAGCAGTGGCTTTTATAAGGAAATGTTGAGATGGTTAGTGTAGTTCCTGGCATTGCCAATGAAGATGAGGATGTTGGTGCAGTCAATGTGACCTTCAGAGGACCTGTCTAATTGTCAAGAGGGAGTCTGGTGACAGCAGTCGAGGCTTTTCTCCGTGTCAGAGGTCTTAATCTACAGTGCCGAATCATGTGGCATTCGACGCATCCATTAGTTTTATAGAAATCATTATTGAAACCTTGGAATCCTTTATAGAATACCTGACTTAGTTCATGTGAAAAGAAGGTAAACATGTGATAAAAAATTTTTTTATTTAATATTTCCAAGCACTAATTCATGTTCAAGCACTAATTCATGTTCAAGCACACCATGCTGTTTCTGATGCAAGAACGTTTTCAATTGTGACCATGATGTACTGTATCACTGATTTATCATGTTCTATTTCAGTTGTCATAACATTTGTTAAAGTGGTCTCCATCTTGGAGGACCAGTTGTATACACATAGACCACTCGAACACCCACGGACCACTGGTCTATCCAAGGCCACTGGGATGCTGATATATTACTGGTACGCCAAGAGACCTTAGATACACCCAGAGAACACTGGTACACACACACATGTACCTCTCATACACCTAGACCTCTGACACATCCAGAAATCAATGGTACACCCAGAGACCACTGTACTCCCAGATATTTCTGATACATCCAGAGATATTTGGTACACCCAGAGACCACTGTACTCCCAGATATCTCTGACACATCCAGAGATATTTGGTACACCCAGAGACCACTGGTATTATTTATTATTATACATTTATAATGCGCCGTGTATCCGTGTTAAAAACCTGCTCTAAGGCGCTAACAAGATAATGCTAAATAATTTAAAATAAATTGAAGAGCTAAAATAAAATGTGGTTAAAAGACAGGTAAACATAAGTTAAATAAAAAGTTCAATAAATTAATATATGAAATAAATGAATTAGTTATGTCCAGAAGTTAAATAAATACATTAAATAATAATAAATAAAAAGTTAAAATAAACAACTACAATTAAGTTGATACATTAGATAAACATATAAGTTAATCAGATAAGTTAAATAAAGAAATTAAATAAATAATAAGTTAAATAAGTAAAATGTTTGAGCGATTAAAATGTCAACAGAGTGTTCGAAAGGCTTCGCGAAAAAGATGTGTTTTTAGAAGTGACTTGAATACCGCAACGGAGTTGGCTTGCGTAAGTACACCCAGATATCTCTGATACATCCAGAGATATCTGGTATTCACAGAGACCATTAGTACACCCGGATATCTCTGATACATCCACGGATATCTGGTACACCCATCGACCATTTGAGACTTCACAATGAAAATATTTTTACTAATGTACAAAGTGAGCTGAGAATTATAGTCTTACTACCAAATGATATGTGTTACACGTGCACTGATCCCACATAATAACACAAATTATTCAACAGGATAATTATTAATTACGTTATAATTTATATTCACCCTTTGAGTAATGAAATAATACTGTTCACTCCAATAGTGATTAGTAAGTTAAAATGTTGTTTGTATATTATAATGTAGACTGTATATTATAATATATATATTTATATATATTTATATATATATTTATATATATATATATATATATACACACACATACTTAGACTGTATTACTATAATGTGTAGACTGTATATCATAATATGTGTACATTGTATATTATGTGTGTGCAATATATAATATACTGGTAGAAAATACAGTAGATTGTATATTATACTAGTATGTGTACACTGTATATCATAATACATGTTCCCTATATATGATATGTATACTCAGTGAATATCATAATTCATGTACAATGTATGGTAAAATATGTGAATAATGAATATCATAATATGTGAACATTAGGGGAAGGCAGTGTTAGTTGAACCATTTTTGATTCTTTTTGATATCTAGGGCACAATTATATTCATAACTAAAAATTGTTTTTACTCACATAAACTATGATTATTCGTAGACCATTAAATAGATAATATATCTAGTATGCACAGATAATTCTATGCAGCTGATTCAAATAGGCTTGGTGTGCTGGCTCAACTAACACTTGGTGTGGGGTAAGTTGAGCCACAGTATAGCGTAAGTTAGGTAAATGCTTTATTTGTAAAATTTACGTAGGCCTTGTATTAAAATTTAATAACAACTCAGCCAACACATCTACCCAATGGTTACAGCACGTCTCTGACAAGTCTACACGCTTAATTAATAAGTTGACACACTTAATTAAAGTAGGCTTATAGGCCAATTGCAACTAGTGTAACTAATGCTAATGTGTTGTTTTGTACCTATCCGATATCCAAATTTGCTCGGAAAACTTAATTCCTTGACGTATTTTGTGTAAAGAACACTTGTCTTTGTTATTTAATCGCTGCTCAACTAACCCTCCCTTGGGATTTAAGTGGCTCAACTAATCCCATTTTGACAATTAAGCTGTTTTAATTAACTTCTCATTAATGCACGAAGTGATGTAAATAATGTTCTTCCATGTGCATAGTTACAACATTTGTAGATGCACAGACAATGAAGTCTGGTCACATGCGTAGATAGTTTACACACCAGCAGACATTAATCACAATCAAAATTTTTTCCAAAAACATCAAAAAACATACTTTTGACTCACATTTTCTGACTGATGTGACAAATAGCACTTATTGTACATCGATCATGTTCTAATAACATGTTCAATCACTGGGTGGTACCAAGTAACTGTCGCTGCTGTAGTTTCCCCGAGAACAACTGAGTTCGACGGATAACAAGAACAAAGAGGGTGGACAGAAGAAGGATGAGCGATCTCAGGAAAGAGGTTGGGATGCAATGCAGCCCAACAGGAAGATTGGTGAGAAACAGGATGAGATGGGCAGGCCACTTGGTAAGGATGGATGCAGGCAAACTAGCAAAGAGAGCAGAGGTGGAAAAAACATAACAACATTCAGGAAAAGGGGAAGGCCACAGCTGAGATGGGAGGACTGCATGAGAAGGGACATTAGAAGATCAGGGGAGGATGAAAGATGGAGAGAGGGGGCTGCCGATAGAAAACTATGGAAAGAAAGTGGCTCGACGATACTGTAACTGACCCTCAACCCTGTACAGCAGGGAACAAGGAGGAAGAGCACCATGTACACTACACATCAGAATATGTGTACTCTATATAATATATTTGTACATGATATATCATAGTATGTGTGTACACTATATGTACACTATATATTAAAACATGTGCACACTGTATATCATAATACATGTACAATATATACTGTAAAATGTGCACACTGTATATATATATATATATATATATATATATATATATATATATATATATATATATATATATATATATATATATATATATATAATACATGTACATTGCATATATTAATATGTGTATACTGTATACACATATTATGATATACAGTGTACACTGTATATCATAATACATGTATACTGTATACTGCAATATTTGTACAAGAGATGAGTTCCATCTGTTGGAAGCCTGACTGTCTTTCTCTACAGTGCTCTGTCTCCTGCAGGAGAACTTCTGGTGCACACAGCTTGAATGTAGGAGTCAAATCTCCATAGGAAGTCTGCAGACAGGGGGGTCCTTCTCACAGATAGGGGATCCTCCCCCATACATGGGGTCCTTTCCCTAGACAGGGGATCTTTCCCCAGTGGCCTACTTGACATAGCAACTACACTTCCACTGCAGGAGGCTGTCTTGGCTGGGATACCAACTGGGAGCCTACCACCCTACAGGGGGTGATTTAATAAGCTCCCCACCAGGACAAGAGGAAATGTCTGCCAGCTGTAACACCTACATTCTACAGACCCCTGCTGTGGTGGTTTTGTATGAGAACCCCTGGGGCAGAGTGTGTCAGGCAGGGTAATATGGTAATTCGGGTAATATACAGTGTTGCATACACAATATAAATACACAGTTGATTTTGAAACCAGTTCTAAATTGCAAGAGAGGTCTTGGTACAGTGCTCCATAAATGCTCCTTCTTTCAGTCACTGCCCCTCCACACAAGTCATCTTTATTTTAACCCAAGTATAAAACAACACAAACAACAACACCAGCACCATTGTAACATTCTGTAGGCAAGATGAGAAAACACTTCTCTTAAGGCTAGAAAGTTTTTGTCAATGATAAATTACACTACAGACATTAACAACAAAGTGTCCATGTTTATTATGACTGTCTGTCTGTTGACCATATTTTGTCATTATGTGGTTGCTACATAATCTTGTATTGCTTGCATTAATAACTGTTGCAGACTGCCCTGGGGAACAAATCAGCCGAGCCCAGAGGTATAAAGGATTCATAAAAATAAATCCATGCATGTCATGTATAACCACATCACACACGCATGCACCCACCCACGCACGCACCCACCCACGCACAGACACACACACAGACACACACACAGACACACACACACAGAAACACACACACAGACACACACACACAGACACACACACACAGACACACACACACAGAGACACACACACAGAGACACACACACAGAGACACACACACAGAGACACACACACAGACACACACACACAGACACACACACACACAGAGACACACACACACACACACACACACACACACACACACACACACACACACACACACACACACACACACACACACACACACACACACACACACACACACACACACACACACACACACACACACACACACACACACACACACACACACACACACACACACACACACACACACACACACACACACACACACACACACACACACACACACACACACACACACACACACACACACACACACACACACACACACACACACACACACACACACACACACACACACACACACACACACACACACACACACACACACACACACACACACACACACACACACACACACACACACACACACACACACACACACACACACACACACACACACACACACACACACACACACACACACACACACACACACACACACACACACACACACACACACACACACACACACACACACACACACACACACACACACACACACACACACACACACACACACACACACACACACACACACACACACACACACACACACACACACACACACACACACACACACACACACACACACACACACACACACACACACACAACACACACACACACACACACACACACACACACACACACACACACACACACACACACACACACACACACACACACACACACACACACACACACACACACACACACACACACACACACACACACACACACACACACACACACACACACACACACACACACACACACACACACACACACACACACACACACACACACACACACACACACACACACACACACACACACACACACACACACACACACACACACACACACACACACACACACACACACACACACACACACACACACACACACACACACACACACACACACACACACACACACACACACACACACACACACACACACACACACACACACACACACACACACACACACACAACACACACACACACACACACACACACACACACACACACACACACACACACACACACACACACACACACACACACACACACACACACACACACACACACACACACACACACACACACACACACACACACACACACACACACACACACACACACACACACACAACACACACACACACACACACACACACACACACACACACACACACACACACACACACACACACACACACACACACACACACACACACACACACACACACACACACACATAAAAGTCATGGAAGGTAGCCAGTCGGGCTAACAACCTTGCAAAGTGAAGTAGCCCGACAGCTTCTTAGGTAGACCACTTGCTAATCAATACTTTGATGATAGAAAGTAAATACTTTGAAGATAGAATATATGAACGACATCAACCACAACACTTCTGAGATGTTTATTAACATTCCGTTTGTTTTTGCTGGGTCTAAAATAATGCAGCTCCATAAATATTTTGAGTCGCCATGTGGGCTACTGTTGTCAAAAATTTAAGTCGCCCGAAGCCATTTTTGGGCACCATTGGCGACCGCTAAATCTCACCCCTGTATATATATATATATATATATATATATATATATATATATATATATATATATATATATATCAAAAACCACACATTTTCTCATACTCCAGATGTACAACCATCTTATATATGAATTAATTCAAAGTGGATATTCTATCTATGGGTCACAGTAAACACACACACACATGCATGCACGCAAGCATGCACACACACACACACTATTTTAGGGTGAGTCTACCCTATGAGACATTCCTGAAATACTTCGAAGAAAGAGTCATTATGATTATGTACTTTTTCTGCATGTACATTGGCTGTTGTTTTACTGCATGTGCATTCACTGTTGTCTTACCGCATGTGCATTCACTGTTGTCTTACTGCATGTGCATTCACTGTTGTCTTACTGCATGTGCATTCACTGTTGTCTTACTGCATGTGCATTCACTGTTGTCTTACTGCATGTACATTGGCTGTTGTCTTACTGCATGTGCATTCACTGTTGTTTTATTGCATGTGCATTCACTGTTGTTTTATTGCATGTGCATTCACTGTTGTCTTACTGCATGTGCATTCACTGTTGTTTTATTGCATGTGCATTCACTGTTGTTTTATTGCATGTGCATTCACTGTTGTTTTATTGCATGTGCATTCGCTGTTGTCTTACTGCATGTGCATTCACTGTTGTCTTACTGCATGTGCATTCACTGTTGTCTTACTGCATGTGCATTCACTGTTGTTTTACTGCTTGTGCATTCACTGTTGTTTCATTGCATGTGCATTCACTGTTGTTTTATTGCATGTGCATTCACTGTTGTCTTACTGCATGTGCGTTCACTGTTGTTTTATTGCATGTGCATTCACTGTTGTCTTACTGCATGTGCATTCACTGTTGTCTTACTGCATGTGCATTCACTGTTGTTTTATTGCATGTGCATTCACTGTTGTTTTATTGCATGTGCATTCACTGTTGTCTTACTGCATGTGCGTTCACTGTTGTTTTATTGCATGTGCATTCACTGTTGTTTTATTGCATGTGCATTCACTGTTGTCTTACTGCATGTGCGTTCACTGTTGTTTTATTGCATGTGCATTCACTGTTGTTTTACTGCATGTGCATTCACTGTTGTCTTACTGCATGTGCATTCACTGTTGTTTTACTGCTTGTGGAAAGAGTCATTATGATTATGTACTTTTTCTGCATGTACATTGGCTATTGTTTTACTGCATGTGCATTCACTGTTGTCTTACTGCATGTGCATTCACTGTTGTCTTACTGCATGTGCATTCACTGTTGTCTTACTGCATGTGCATTCACTGTTGTTTTACTGCATGTGCATTCACTGTTGTCTTACTGCATGTACATTGGCTGTTGTCTTACTGCATGTACATTCACTGTTGTTTTATTGCATGTGCATTCACTGTTGTTTTACTGCATGTGCATTCACTGTTGTCTTACTGCATGTGCATTCACTGTTGTTTTATTGCATGTGCATTCACTGTTGTTTTATTGCATGTGCATTCACTGTTGTTTTATTGCATGTGCATTCGCTGTTGTCTTACTGCATGTGCATTCACTGTTGTTTTACTGCATGTGCATTCACTGTTGTCTTACTGCATGTGCATTCACTGTTGTTTTATTGCATGTGCATTCGCTGTTGTCTTACTGCATGTGCATTCACTGTTGTTTTACTGCATGTGCATTCACTGTTGTCTTACTGCATGTGCATTCACTGTTGTTTTACTGCTTGTGCATTCACTGTTGTTTCATTGCATGTGCATTCACTGTTGTTTTACTGCATGTGCATTCACTGTTGTTTTATTGCATGTGCATTCACTGTTGTTTTATTGCATGTGCATTCGCTGTTGTCTTACTACATGTACATTCGCTGTTGTCTTACTGCATGTGCATTCACTGTTGTCTTACTGCATGTGCATTCACTGTTGTCTTACTGCATGTGCATTCACTGTTGTCTTACTGCATGTGCATTCACTGTTGTCTTACTGCATGTGCATTCACTGTTGTTTTACTGCATGCACATTGGCTGTTGTTTTAGTGCATGCACTTTAGCTGTTGTATTACTTTTTTCATTTTCCTTGCACTGCGGATTATCTTACTACGGGATATTTTTGAGAACACTAAGTTATATTTCGTACAATGCACATTGGCTGTTGTTTTACTGCAATTTTGCATCATTCCGAAAGATTTACTTGACCTTAGCGAAACTCGTGTCGGCCACTAGTGCTGCATTAAGACGCGCTGACAGAGCAGGAACAATGCCGACTGCCGGGAGGATCCATAAAGAACACAGTGATTATAAAGAACTCCATAGGGAAGACAGCTATTCTGACTTAGTGTGTGTGTCCACCAGCGCCTGACCATAATGTGTCCCCAGTCAGTGCTATACCTGGCCCCTGTCATCTCACTCATTCACTGCCAGGACACTGCCATGATGCAGCCAGGTGTTGCCCACAGATAAGACAGACAGACACTGTCAACTGACTGGCTTAGTGACACCCAACACCAGTACTGTCAGCGACGGCATAACTTACAAAACAGCATTAGAAGAAAACTTTTCTTAATTACAGTTTTACATTCCTGTATTGTCATAAATCAAATCAATGAAATGTGAAATGTTTTGTGTTTTTGATATATTCAGTACGTTGAATGAATGAAAGACACGGCAAAAGATTATGTCACAATGTTCTATGTAATAAAAACAAACATAAAATTTTTTCAAAAGTACTTAATTATTATACAGAGCACTTAAAACATATTATTATTGCACAGCTGAAGTGGGGAGTGGTGGTCTACTGGTTAGAGCACTGCCTGTCCATCGAGAGGACGGTGATTCAATTCCACCTCCGCTTATTTCGAAGCTTGGGCAATTTCGTTCATTCCACTTTGCCCGTGTCTTTCGGAAGAGACATTATAAGCCGTTGGTCCAAACTCCTGCGTTAGCATAAGATTGAGCTGTTTGGAGTATAATTATTTGAGACGTGAACTGTATAGTGTTCTTTGTATAAGAAACTAAACGCGTTATACATCACTGTGTTGTGTCCAACAAAATAGTAATGCCAACTTTGAAAAAACATGAAGAACATTTTTAATAGAGGTTGTAGAAAAATAAATCTATGAAAGAGGAACATGCCAGAATTTTTTTGGGTAAAATAAAAGTTGTGCAAAGTGTTTTGTCAAGCAAATAAATATTGCAGTAACATACCACAATTGACCAAGCTGGCATGCATGACAGAAGTAGTTATGAGGCATCAACTATTTTCTTATTTCATGGACATAGATAAACACATACCGTTTTCACTGGACACACACCCTTCGTTGCGATGGTCCATGAAGCGACTCAAGCTATCAAACTCTCTTGAGCAGACTTCACAGTGGAAGACGCCGCCTGGTAGTCGAGCACCACCTAGTGGGTGGTCGCTAGACACCAAGTTTACGTCACTGCAATGATCGACAGGTTCCGTTTCTGTTGATGCAGGTTCCAACTTAAGGCTGTCACACTCCTGCTGTGCGCGGTTGCTGATCACTGCAATAACGATATAAAGGCTGTTGAACCATGAATGCAATAAAGCATTACAGGGCCAGGCTATGCAAATATAAAAAAAAACTAAAAATTCCAATCCCAAATAAAAATTGTGGGTCAAGGGTCCACTAACGTAATCACACAAATTTGAAATTTTGCAATCATCTGCTTTCTATTCACTGTATTGACAATGTGCATACAGTGGGTACAATTTGTTTTTTTTAATAGGGGTGTGGCTATCCAAATTATTTGTGGAATTATATTATCTTTTATATTTACAAAGTGTCTTACCACTTACAAAACTTTACACATTTTTATACATGAATAATGCACTATTAACTTTGCAGTCATACAGTTACAATCAACTATGTAATATTGTTCATCTTACATACATAAATAATCTTGAGGGTTTATTTTACATCATAATGAGTCTTGATACAGCAAAGAGACACCATTTACAAAAAAATCTGATTATTATAATTTTATATAACTTTTTTAAATGTGAAAGTTCTAACAAAAGCGCATGTTTTAAATTAGCTTTCTTAAATAATTGTACATTTTAGCGTTTGTGCAACTTAACTTCTTAAAGGGTGTCTCAATTTGATTTTTTTTAAGTCTCATTTCAAATAAATTTTGCCAAACACTAAACCAACCTAGTATTCACTGCAACATGCTAGCTCATTTGTGCAACTTTTGTAGGCAGTTTTCGTGAAATTATCATACAAACCGTTAAATTACTTAATGCTTGTTCAAGCATTAAGTCAAGTAAAAATTTAAATGCTTAAAAATCTCGATTTTCACCCTTGGTGAAATTTTTTACCTTTGTCATGTGATTGGCAAGAGGATTGAAGTCATGCCCATGATCGACGTTGACTCGCACAGTATATATCATTTTGGATAGCCACTATTTTGATCCTTACCAGATCTAACGACCGAAGTAAATTTGTTCAATGATTTGAAAAAAATAGGCATTTTTGATTAAACAAACTGCGCACATTACTTAAACTAATCACACACTGCACATTCGGACATAAACGAACCGGATTCAGGATGGGCTGAACCATTTGAGGAAGCAGCTATAAACTTTATTTGTAACTGATCCTAATAAAATATAACTGTAATTTTAATATAATAGTTACTATTATATTAAAATTACAGTTATATTTTATAGGAACCTATTACTACTGTAACTAGATATGTAATTGATCTTTGTAGTTGACTCCAGTTCAATCTGTCTACCCATTGGACACCCCCCCCGCCCGCCCCCAGAAGATACTGACCCTGGCAGGGTGGCAGCAGATCCTCTGGTGACTGAGTTGGATGATCTGTTGCCACTTCTTCAGTATTTATCTCATCCTCAGCTGTAAGACAAAATGTATTGCACCATAAAGTTAGATCTCACACAGAGCCAGTCACGCTACAGAGGTCAGACCACAGTGCATTACTGTATTGTTGGCCATGCACACGTTTTGTCTGATTTTATGAAAACTGGACCATCAAAAAAGAAAACAATTCACAGCCACCGCCATCATGTCGTTGATATTCTGAACAAGTTTTCTCAAACTCGCATACTCCGGCTCTTTTAATCAATCATATTGCAAATGTGTTTACTCTAAAAATAGGCAGTTTTTGCCCTTTGATACGCCTACCAGTGTTTTGGGAACGTCACCACAAAAATACCTACGCATCTTCCAATCCGCTTCATACTGCAACATCTCACTGACGAAAGTGCAACATTTCATAGGTTACAACCTTTCTGGATGAATACAGTTACTTTTTCACAAATAAAATCACTGAAATTGGCCAAATTACATATTTTTAGGAACTACATTCGTGTGAAATACATGTAGTGTATATCAAACGGGTATTGTAGGAACAAGTTTTTTGCACAGGCCACAGGCTTAGGTTTGCTGGGACTCGTGAATGTGTATGATCTTCACAATGCATCATCTTAAATATGGTGTCTTCATTCATAGCAATTCAAATGGCTAAGATCTGGGCAGTGACAGGGGTTAGTTTGCAATAAGCCACCAGAACGGAGCAACAATAAAAAAGTACTTATGTCAAATTCCCAGATCCAGTCAAAAATAATGTAATACTTTTCAGATGACTGCATCAAAACTAGAACAAAAATTTATACAAATAAGCCAGCATGTCATAGTGGATACTAGATAAGTTTAATTTTTCGTGAAATGACCTTAAAACGAAATTGGCAAAAAAACCTGCATTGAGGAAGAACCTGCAATTATTGTACAAGCCTAATTATGATTCCAGCTTCATGGTCACCATGGCCACCTCTTGTCATGCCACACCAGCCCAGCAGGGCACCTCCCAGTGGGGAGGCTGCCACAGCTGCAGAGTCTCCTGAGGGAATCACCTTTTGTCTTTGGAAGAAATGTCTTGTTTCCAGCATAGGTCTGCCCACAAAGGCCATGGATTATGCTCTGACCGACCGCCCCCAGGGGAATTCAGAGTAATTTTTCCAGTTGAAAGACCATGGACAGATGATGGTCCCCGGGGAGGGAGAGAAGGCTGACTTAATCACACAGCGGTCTGTGCTCAGCATTGGTAGTGCTATGCTGTATACACTGGATAGATCAATCATGTGTGCGTTCCTGGTCTTGTTCCCTCCTAAGCACATTACCCTGAAATTGCTACACAACTTCACTGGCATGAAATAAGATTTTCAGTTGGATTGCAGACGGGGCCACCTCACCCAATAATGACAGGATTGCTGGCAGGGACCGCAGGCAGTTATTATGGAGTCACTGACATGACAGGAAGCTTTGACGCGTCATCGTCAGCTGATGGTCCCATAGGATGTTTATTCATGGAAATACCCTTGTGTCATAACTGCTCCATCCACAAATAAACCAGGAAAGTGCAAAAACCCATGACTAATTAATACCTTGTCATTATGTTGATCAAAATATGTCGTTGGTGCTAGTATAGCACATCTGGCTGACATTAATACCTGCGTTGCTCTAACATATTTTATGGTTCAGCTACTTGGCTAATGTGATTGGCAAGTCATTTTTCAAAGCTTTATATTTTTAGGCACTGACTAATTTACACTTGACACAGATGCTATAAGCAGCCAACAGCTCACGAAAAGACAAGTCTATTTTAAATTCAAGTGAGAGTCTGTGTTGAATTACCTGCTGCTTCTAAGGACCTTGTGACCAGTAACCCCAAACATAATTGCACAAATACTCAACCTGACCAGGCTGTGCCAAGCACTAGGGTGCAGTAACTCTGTGGTTAGAATATTGGACAATCAAGAGGAGTTTTGAACTTTCGAAGCATGGGCAATTTTTTTTAACTCCACGTTGCCTAGGTGTCGTATAGTCGACCACTGTCACTGCATTAATTTGCACCTGAACAATTGGCAGCGACAACAATTACCACACCTGTGAAGTCAGCACTGACAATGACATTCATTGTAAATTTAATGTGTCCATTTTCCAAATGGTGACAATATATTCTGCGTGACCAATGCAATGGCAATACATGAGATACCAATACAGCCATACAGGTATTGTGCCAAAAAAAAAACTCACGTGTGACGATGAGAGAACGCGGCTTCGCCTGTTTCCGTCGCGACATCTCTGTAGACGAATCTCTCGGTGGTACGATGTGAGATGCGGTTGGCTAGCATCAGCGGACCAGCCCGGGACAGACGTTGGGATTCAACGTCTCGGTAGATCGTCGTGTCTCAGATCGTTACAGAAACGCTGCTGACAGGGTCTCTGCTTCCCACTCGCGGCGATCCACAGCACGGCGGGTGGCCTGAACCTACATAATGCCGCGCCAGTGACACAGTTCTACACTTACAGATTTCCGTTGGAAACTACTCTTTATTATAATATAGCTAATTGAGCTAGAACCGGCGTTGGCGACGCTGGTCGCTCGCTCATGCCAAGCGACACACAAATCCGGTGTCTCAACGGAACGCGCGAACCGTCGCCGCTGTAAATCGTTGTCGAATAGCTGGCGTTGGTGACGCGAAGACAACCGTGCGTGCGTCCGCCTCTGCGACTGTCGATGGCGAGCTAGGCCGTGCATTTCGTAGCCGTCGAGTCGGCCTCCCGTGAATAAGACACGCCCAGCGGGATTTCTAAATCAATCATGGGGCGCTGCCATGTGCAAAACTGCGCGTGTAAACAAAACGCCGTGCGCGTGCGCGGCTGACAAATCACGTGGCGGTCGGTCGTCTTCGCTTCTGATTCTATCGTCAGAGGTAGACATTATGATTGATTAAACATTCGCACGGAAAGCGACATATAAGCGGACACCACGAAGCTAAAATGTTTTCGTTTTTTACAATGCGCTGCATGTAGGTCTTTCTTATTCAAAATTATACATTTAATAACAGGGGACTGTTTCACTAAGACTAAGAACATGATTCGATCTCCTAGCATTATTGCCATTGGCATTGCCATTGGCATGCGGTGCTTGCGATACACGTCATTTGGACCATTACCAGAAATGAGCAAGATTTAACAGGATTGCCATACAAGCTGGCAAGTGGACAAGGAAGCCATTGACTTATGAGTAGTTCTCCAGAACTGGTGACTACATGGGGTAGATAGGGGTGAGATTTAGCGGCAACGGCGCCCAGAAATGGGCTCGGGCGACTTCCATTTTTGAAAACGGTAGCCCGCATGGCGACTTGAAATATTTACAGAGCTGCATTACTTTAAACCCAGCAAAAATAAACGGAATGTTAATAAACATCTCAAAAGTGTTGTCCTGGCCATATCGCATTTATGTTAACCATAAATAGTGTTTTTGTGACACGTTTGACATTGCAAGAAATGTTCCCAAACCGTAGCCGAAGCGATATCAATAGGGAGCATTCATTGTATTTTTAATCGACCACATCGCCGCTCAACATGTAACTAAATGGTTATTCTACACTGAAGTAATAACCGGTCACTTTAATAGTCTTGGTGCCGCGTGGCGACACTTGGTGCCGCGTGGCGCCATTTTTATATATACTAGCAAAAATGTCCGTCTCCAGGACGGGATAACGTGGTAGTTCATACGTGACAGTCATGATAGCCATGCTTATTAAATGCCTCAGGCCAATATGCAATATGCCACCAATACGCCTGAACATGAGAGAGATCCTGATAACAGTCTGCCACCAAGTGACAAGGCTGCAGGACAGACTGTGATGGAGGGGATCCATCAGAAGAGCTATTCCGAGGCAGTGATAGAGCGGGGGTGAGAAAGAGAGCGAGGGTGTTTGTGGGGGACTCAATAATTAGGAAGACCGACAGAGTCTTAAACAAAGTAGAGGACGTTGTAGTTTGCTTGCATGGGGCCAAAATAGAGGAAATAACTGAGAGGGTAGAAAACATTGTGGGTTTGGGCAAGGGTGGATCTGTTTTAGTACACGTAGGGACAAATAACGTAGAGAGGGAGGGTACAACTGCCATAGACATAGTTAGGAAATACAGGAATTTGGTCAGAACACTAAAGCAGACGCGGGTTGAGCAGGTAATACTGTCAGGGATTCTACCAGTTATAGAAAAGAGGGGTTATAGATATCGAAATTGCCGGGGGATGGCAATTAACATGCTAATCGAGAAGCTATGTAGAGAAGAGGAAGTGGGTTTTGTGGATTTGTGGGGAAGTTTTGTTGGAAGGGCTGATATGTACATGAAGGACGGGCTGCATCTAAGTGGAAAGGGGGCAGCAGTATTTGCGGAAGGGCTAGCAGCAGCAGCAGTAGACAGTGGCATGGGTAGCATAACGAATATTTTTGGTAGTCAACACTATTTAAACTAGAAGCGCAGGGGGGTTACTTAGAGATGCCTCAAGCAGGACAAGAGGCCGCTAGTACAGATAAGCCAATAACAAAATGCCCGAAAAAATGTCTGAAACAGGTTATAGATGCGTGTGTTTAAATGCTAGGAGTATAATAAATAAGAAAAACGAATTAAACATTATGGTAGAAGATATTGACCCTCACATAATTGGTATAACCGAATCATGGGCCAACACAGACATTACAGATGCTGAATTAGGATTGACAGGATACGTAATGTTTATGAGAGATCGCATAGGAAGAAGGGGAGGGGGAGTTATTTTATATGTTAAAGAATCTATTCAGACTTATGAAACAAAATTAGAAAGCGAAGTAGATTACGATGAAGCTGTTTGGTGCAAAATAGTTTCAGGAAATTCAAAATTAACTATTGGATTAGTTTACCGAAGTCCAAACATAAACGAAGCGGATAACACAAAAATACAAAATGGTATAAAGGAAGTTAGTAAAGGGGAATGTATCATAATGGGAGATTTTAACTATGGACACATACAATGGAAATCTCTAGAGAGTACAGGGGGTGACGACCAACAATTTTTAATTCAGGAGAGCTTCCTTACTCAGCACGTGCTAGAACCAACCAGGGGAAAAATGTATTAGATATAGTTTTATCATCACAAAAAGAATTAGTCGACAATGTAAAAATACATGAACCATTGGGTAAAAGTGACCACAATCAAATGCATTTTGACCTCAACGTAAAATCAGAAAGTAAAAATAAAAAACGTATAGGAGAAACTTCCACAAAGGTAACTATAAAGATATGAGGAAATACTTAGCAAAGCTAGATTGGAATAACATGCTGATGAATAAGACCGCAATTGAATGTTGGAATATTCTAAAATATGAAATTGAGAGTATCATCGATAAATTTGTTCCCTTGAAAAAACAAGGAAAACGGTCTAGAAACACTTGTCAAAAGAAGCTATTAGAAAAATAGTGTTTAAGCAAACTATGTGGAGGGTTTATAGGCGTACCAGAAAGGATGAAGACTATGCAAATTACAAAGAGGCACTTAACCTAGCTACAACTGAAATTAGAAAATCTAAAAGAACCTTTGAAAAAAAATTGGCAGTTAATATAAAAAATGACAGCAAGAGTTTCTATGCTTATGAAAGGAGTAAACAGAACGTTCAAGATAAGGTCGGACCAATGGAAAACAACAGGGGAAACATAATTTCAGAGGGGTTTCAAATGGCAGAGGTCCTGAATGAGCATTTCAGCAGTTTCAGAACATTTAGGGCAGTTATATGTAACTCCTGTAATTATAACAAACAAAATTAAGAAGATGAAAGATAATAAATCACCTGGAGTTGATGGGATACCACCAAAACTGCTTAAGGAAATTGTTGAGCAAATTAGCACACCACTTGCAAAATTGTTTAACTTGTCACTAGAAGAAGGAATAGTTCCATCAGAATGGAAAGAAGCAAACATTACGCCACTATTTAAAAAGGGATCGAGGAACAAGCCAGAAAATTACAGACCAGTGAGTTTAACATCAGTTATATGTAAATTAATCGAAACATTAATTAGAGACCACATGGTGGAATTCCTTGTAAAACATAATTTAATAAATACATCTCAACATGGGTTCCTAAAAGCAAGGTCATGTCTAACCAATCTCTTGTGTTTTTTTGAAGAAATTACAAAGTGGGTAGATGACGGGTCACCAGTGGATGTTGTCTACTTAGATTTTCAGAAAGCTTTCGATAAAGTGTCACACCAAAGATTGATACTTAAACTAAAAGCCCATGGTACAGGTAATTATGTAATCAACTGGATAGAAAAGTGGCTTACACACAGAAGACAGAGAGTAGTCTCTCAAGTCTCAAGTGGTTTACTCCAAACAGCCCAAACTTGGGCTAACGCAGGAGTTTGTGGTGGACTGTGCGCATGCGCTGTGGGTGGTACATTCATCATTAATGTTGCTGAAATGGTTTTTATTTGATAGTTTTATTTATTTTATGTATAGGATGTTTAACGAAATTTTTTAATAGGTTGGTTGTGTGTATGGACACTGTCGCTGCCTTGCCACATGCACACATAGACAGTCTCCATACCCACACCCTGGATAAATTTACGCTGAGCACTGTGTTTTAAAGGCAGTTTAGGTGAGGAGGTGTGGTGAAAGGGAGTTCCATAATAGCTTCTTGAAATGATTTTGGGTTTTTTATGTTGGTAATTTTTGATGGAATCATATTCCATATGCGAATGGCTCTGGGATAAAATGAAAAGACCATTGCATTTATACGACACTTGGGGGCTATGTATTGTCCACGGGTTCGAGAGCGAGTTAGTAGACCTGAAGGGGGGGTGATCTCAATAATGTTGTTTAGAATTTTGTAGAAGGTAGTGGCTTGTTTGATAATGCGCCGTCGTTCGAGGGTTGGCCATCCAAGGGCAGTAATTAGATCTGCTGGATTTGTGTTTCGTCTGTAGTCATTTTTAACAAATCTGGCAGCAGAGTGTTGCACTCTTTCAAGGCTTTTAATTTGTGAAAAGGTGTGGGGATTCCATATGGGTGAAGAGTACTCAAGTTTTGGCCGGATTAGCATGTTGTAGGCTGTTTGTTTAACTTCGGGTTTACATGGGCCAAGAGTTCGTTTAATCATGCCTAAACATTTCGAAGATTTTGAAGTTATGTCAGTGACGTGATTTGTCCAGGTTAATTTGGAATCCAATTTAACTCCGAGGTATGAGTGGCTGGATACGGTGGATAATGGCTGGCCAGAAAGCGAGTACTTGTGTGTGCTGGGTTTAGTTTTGTTTGTTATTGGAAGGTGGACGCATTTAGATACATTAAATAGTAGACGGTGAGATTTCAAACTGGAAATCGGTTTTGAGTGGGGTACCACAGGGATCAGTATTAGGCCCTATACTGTTTTTAATATATATAAATGATCTAGAAGATCCTTGAATGGATAGATGATCCGGTTTCTTGGTTATTAATATTAATCATAATTACCTCTCAAGAAACTTGCAGTTTGTTTTGGATATTTCGACTGCATCTCGCAGTCTTCTTCAGCAGACTGAAGTTACGGATGTGTCACATGACATTGGTCAATATCCAAAACAAACTGCAAGTTTCTTGAGAGGTAATTATGATTAAGATCTAGAAGATGACATATCTAACAAAGTACTCAAATTTGCAGATGACACAAAAGTATTCAGAAAGGTTACAGATGATACAGATAAACAAAGTTTACAGGATGATCTAGATAAATTAGTTAAATGGTCAGAAAAATGGCAAATGTTATTAAATTTTGGGAAGTGCAAATGTATACACATAGGGCATGGAAACATCGACGAAGAATATAAAATGGGGGATGCTGTACTAGGTAGAACCACACAAGAAAAGGACTTAGGAGTAACATTTAGTGCTGACATGAAAGTTTCAGAACAATATGGGATTGCTGCTTCAAAAGGAAATCAAATTCTAGAGCTAATTAGGAGAACTATCATGTATAAGGAGAAACAGCTAATTGTGCCCCTGTACAAAGCAATAGTTAGACCACATTTGGAATATTGTATTCAAGCATGGAGGCCGTATCGTAAAAAGGACATAGACAAGATAGAAAGAATACAACGAAAAGCAACCAAAACTATTCCAGAATTGAGAGACCTTAGTTATGAAAGTCGCTTATTAAAATGTGGTTTGACAACACTAGATACCAGGAGACTAAGAGGAGACCAAATAGAAGTATTTAAAATAGTGAACGGTTATGAGGATGTTGATAGGAATATGTTCTTCAAACTTAAAGAAGGCAGTAGATCCAAAGGACACAAAGCAGCATTAGTTAAGGAGCAGTGTAGGTTGGACATGAGAAAGTACTCTTTCTCATAGAGGGTGATAAATGAATGGAACAAACTGCCAAATGATTGTGTTAATGATATTAGTGTGAATGTTTAAAAATAGAATTGACAGATATTTGATAAGGGTGAGCTACACATAGATGAGAAAATTGTTGGACTCTCGATAAGCCAATGGCTTCCTTGTCCACGTTGTCATCTGGAACTTGTTGTTTGGGATGGCAATCTTGTTAAATCTTGAACGTATTACCAGAAACAACCGCGTCACGCACGTGATGCAACACTGATTACAAGTTCAAAATGTTGAAGGTCGCGTGAATTTAAACCCATGGATACTTGTGTTGGTTGTAGAATAGTAGAATATCTGCTTTCTACTGTCTTTTTATTGTGTACTGGGTTGGGTGCGTGATTTTTACTATAATTAATATAAACCGCCCAGATGGCGCTGCGTACTCTGCGATTGTTGAAAGTTAACGTTTTACGCAGCGAACATTTGATTTACCATAAAACCACTAAGAACCTTGATATATGGGGTATTTCGAAAACAAAATAAAGGCGTTACGTTTCATTCGCGGGGTCGTAGATTAATCCCTGAAAGTTTGGCGCCCGATGTGCAAGCCGTCTAAGAAAAAAACGTTAGCATAACCACATATAATTATTCATATAAACATACATAAACTATCTCGATTATAGTTAGATATATCTACATGGTGCACAGAGGGCTTCTGGTGAATTAATCGGGAAACTGGTTATAGTTTCTTTAAGCTAGAGTAAAATAAGGTCCTGTAAAAAAATCAGCAAAACTGTTCAGTTCACAGGACCTGATGTCCTGTGACGCTTGGTGACTGTTACTACCAAGTCCTTTTCTTTTTTAATTAATTTAATAATTTTATTAAAATGGCAACTATAGCAGTTGAATTATACAACTGGCACAGTAAAACAACCAATGATAATACATTAATTAAGACAACAATTATGACTTAAACTATACCAAATTTAAAAGGTTCATGAACACCATTTTTAAAGTTATGTTTGTAAATAAACGAAATAAGAATAGGCTTAGACATGCATAGGGAAATATAAAGGACATGTGCACGGATGTCAGCAATTATGGTCAACCTTAGCGTTGTCATCATATTACCAAGCTAGCAACATTTACTGGGCCAATGATTGATCTAAACACACAACTGGCACAATGATGGCTATCATTGGCTTAACTGGTATTGGCGTGTCATGAAAAAACTTGATTAATATGATTAATGATTAATAGCCATCATTGGCCCAATCAGGTTATGCTAGCTGGTGCCAGTAAAGGGCCAATTATGCTTTCATTGGCTTTTGGTATGGTCTGGTGTGCAAAATATCACTGGGGCAATGAAAAAGCCAATGATGGGCCAACGAAAAAAAAATAACATATATATATATATATATATATATATATATATATATATATATATACTTGGCTGCACGAAGTTGGGTCATTTTAATTACTAGTAAAAAATTACCCATCCTCCGGACGAGATAACTTGATATGCTTCTGGGAATCCAACTCTCAAGATTGCGACATAACACTGGCAGTTGTACTAGTGACGCTTTGCCCGTGTGTTACGCCTACATAACTTGGGACAGTCGAAGACAAGACGCACGACGGGGTGAATATCAAACAAAATTAAGCTGTGACGACTCAACCTTGGGTTCGTAGATGAACCACTGAAAGTTTGGCGCCCGAAGTGCAAAACGTCTAGGAGACTGAGATTGAACCGATGCCAGGGTCATGGGCCTCCGGAGGAGAGGGGGGGGGTGGCAACGGGACACATGCCCCCTGGATCTAGATGTTTGTAAAATTTAGGTTTTTATGGCGAATAGATTATTTATTATTTGTGATAAGTAAATAATCTAGTATATTTGTTAATTAATTACATACAATTATATCATTATTGTTCATTGAAAGTAGACATTATGGTAAGTGTAAAGATTTCTTGTCGAAATCAGACAGCATAATTTTTTGCCCCACTCTTCTTGAGTTCCGGGTACTTGGAGGCAGTCGTACGCACATCCGCCATAGATGAGTAATTTTCCAGGAGATCTTCCATTGTCTGTTCTTGTTCACTCCGCATCACACCAACAGCGTGGAGTGCCAAACTAAGCAGGGACGTTATCCGTTCGGCAGGGTTCTTCCAGGAGTCAGACCACTGTTGAGAATTGCATTGGTGGCCATGTCAACGTTTTGTCTGATTATAACAAAACGTGAACATAAAAAATCTGAAAATTTTTCACAGCAACAGCCATCATCTCATTGACATACTGACCAAATGAAAAAAAAATCCCATACGTCCAGCTCTTTTAAAACGCCCGGAGGTGCGATGCCCACCAATTTTGACAAAAATAGCCATGTATTCATGCGCGCAGCTCCGCCATTGCCAGTCCCAAGCACCCTCACCATGTAAGAAAAACTCAAGCTACAGAAACCAATACCAAATAACAATACGTCAATGGTGCGAGGAGTGAAGTAACCCAGGAAACTGGGACCATGAAGGATAGCAGCCAAACCCGGTCGGGAGCTGACACCCCGAGAGCGGAGCTCCTCAAGCCGAAAAACAAGATACGAGTGAGCTCCTGGAACGTGAGAAGACTGTATCAAGCAGGAAAGCTTCATCAAGTATTGCGGGAGATGGAAAATTACAAAGTGGAACTTTTATGTGTGAGCGAGGCTAGATGGATAGACTCAGGGAAGAGAACCCTGTCCTCGAGACACACCATACTTTATTCAGGCCGATTAGATAACCAGCACAGAAGTGGAGTTGCCATGCTGGAGTGGAAGCCAATCAACGACAGACTACTCAAGGCAAGATTAAATTCCAAGTTTGCATAGCTGACAGTGATCGTATGCTATGCACCAACAGAGAACGCGGAGGAGGAAATCAACAGCTGCAGAGTAGATACTCAGAACTGGACAAAGAAGTCAAAAGGAAGACAAGAGCAGATAAGAGAGCCTTCATCGAAAATCTGGCAGATGAAGCAGAAGCAGCAGCACAGACACAGAACATGGCCACACTGTACAAGATAACCAAAACGCTGACTGGCGGTTTTAAAAATAGTGATGTTCCAGTGAAAGATGTGGATGGAAATGTTGTCACCTGTGAAGCAAAACAGACCCAGAGATGGAAAACACACTTCGAGACCATCCTCAACAAGGAAGCACCAAGAAATCAAGCGGAAATTCCAGAAAGGAAAGAGGACCTGGAGGTCACCACAGGACCTGAAGAAGTGAGAAAAGCAATCAGGACCATGAAGTCAGGGAAAGCACCGGGTGCATACTGTGTGAATGCAGAGATGTTGAAAGCTGGAGGGGATGTCACCATGGGAGCCTTGACAGAGATCTTTGAAGGAATATGGGAGACGGAAGAAACACAAGGTGACTGGAAGATGGGGCTGATCGTCAAACTACTAAAGAAAGGAGACCTTAGCCTTTGCAAAAACTGGAGAGGGATCACTCTGTTGTCTATCACTAGCAAAGTTTTCAGTAGGGTAATCCTTGACAGAATTTCAGAAGCCCTTGACCCACTGTTGCGCAAAGAACAGGCAGGTTTTAGGAGAGGAAAATCCTGTGGGGACCACATCTTTACCTTAAGGCAGAACCTGGAACAGTGCCAGGAATGGAACACGCCATTCTACGCAAACTTCGTCGATTTTAAAAAGGCTTTCGACAGCATTCAAAGAGACTCTCTCTGGCGTATACTCCGGCACTATGGAACCCCCCCAAGATTGTGAGCATAATCAAACTGCTCTATGGCGATTTCAGGACCAAGGTCATTTGCGGCCAATACCTGACAGAAGATTTTGAAATCAAGACCGGAGTGAAACAAGGGTGCATACTATCCCCCTTCCTCTTCTGCCTCGGGATCGACTTGGTTATGAAGGAAACAGCACTAGGAGACAAAAGCGGCATCAAATGGACCTTCACAGAAACATTAGGTGATCTAGACTTTGCAGACGACATATCTCTTATGTCGCACCGCTACAGTGACATCCAAAGAAAAAGCGATGAACTTGCAAGAAATGCCGGAAAAATTGGGCTACAGATCACCACAAACAAAACAAAGATGCTGCGAAACAACAGACAAACAGCAGACCCCATCACGATTGGAGGAAGGGACATTGAAGAGGTGACCGAGTTCACCTACCTTGGTTCCAAGGTGTCAACAGATGGAAACTCGGAGTCTGAAATCAAGGCAAGAGGGGCATTTGCGGCACTGGAGAATATCTGGAAGACAAACAAGATCAGAACAAAGATCCGCCTGTTCAAGAGCAACATCCTGAGTGTGCTACTATATGCGGCGGAATCATGGAAGGTCACCAAAGGCATATGCCAGATGCTGGAAGTTTTTCAACACAAGTGCCTCAGGAAGATGCTGCGAATCTACTGGCCAAACAAAATCTCCAACACGGAACTCCATGAAAGAACAGGTATGCAGCCCATCTCTCTCGAGGTTAAACGCCGCATATGGAAATGGATCGGACACGTCTGCAGAATGCCGCTGACATCCATTCCTTGTCAGTGTCCTTCATGATGCCAGACATTTCAGCGCTATGGCGAGCTGGGGGTGATGACGTGAACACGGAGTCTTTCAGTGACACGTATACCTTACCCCCATAGAAGGATCATTCAATTATCGCAGAATTGCAGACTGCGATGACAGGTAGTCTATAGATTTCTTCTTGCAAGACCTAGCACCTCATCTCGAACACTTGCCCACTCAGCTACATTGATCCAGGGGTGAAATCTAACAAACAAGATCCTTTTAGTATTTTATTTGTGGATATTATTAAAATGTTAAAACACGAAAACAATACAATTTAGGTGTGTTTTATATTACACACTTGTCTGTGGCGCATACTCAAGGAATTAAGCAATATGTCAGCTGCAGTTCAATCTGAACTAATTTTCAAATTTATGAATAATTTAAATAGGGAATAACAAGTAACTAAATACATATATAAACATCTTATTTTAAAACAGAAAACGGTGAAACACTAATAATTGCATCACTGGCAATAAGTGAAATTAACTATAGGGCTATATAAATATTATTAAAAACAGTCAAAAAGTTATTAAAATGTCAAATTTATACCAAAAAATACAAGAGCATCAAGTTAAACACAATTGTCCTGATGTGCTGAATGGAGATATATAGTGTTGGTCGATGTGTGTCAACGTACCACAGTACATCAGACAAGGTCTTTACAAAAGCCTCACCGAGGGATTCACACCTGAGAGTCCAGCCAATGTGAAGGTCCTGGAGCCACCGAAATATACTGTTGTAGAGTTCGTATCGTCGGTTTGGTCGAGCAATGTTATACGACGAGAGCCACACTTTCTTTCGTTGACGTTGGGCGTCTGACATTAGTTCAAATGCATTTACCGTTAGGCGTTACGGCGTTACGGCGTTACGGCGTTTTCGGCTGCCTGGTTGTTGCCATTTAATTTAACATGAAATATTTGCCAAGGGCAACGACATCCTCAACTTCGGTCGTCTTTGGTACAGTCTGGCCTGGGTCCAGCAAGCCAGCTGCCACTGTTACTCCCAATTCGTGGGAGCAATATTGTTCTTCCAGAACAAGATTGTCGCCGGTATTAAACAGACCTTTCGTAACATGTCAAATACAGACATCATTAACATGGACGGACTGACCTCAACGAGGCTATATTTTCTTACTTATTTTGTTCAGCAGCGAATTTGAGCCGAAATTAACATTTTACCCGAATGTCTTTGAAATGTAACGAAACAGACCGCGTACGCCTTGCCACGCAAACCGCGTGAATACAAAAGTCGTGCAAAAACACGAGTCTGTTACATGGTTCAGCTCTGGTCCGCCGTGTGGCGCCACCGTCGCTTTCAGTGGGGAAACATACATACGAGAGTTCTGATGTGATGCGCGCGGATCAGGACGAGAATCAAGACTATTTTTTATGGCCTTATGAAATTTTAAAGTTTTTTATAAAGCGTTTTATTAATGTTATCTTGTGGAGTTTTTTTAACGTTACGTTATTTCAAAACGTTGTACTAAACATTTTCAAAGCGTACATTATACCATATGGCAGGCCGTTAAGGCCATAAACGCGAAGATAGTTACGCGTTGAATTAGATAGTAACGCGTTGATATATCAACCAATGAAAACGCGAAGATAGTTACACGTTGAATTAAATAGTAACGCGTTGATATATCAACCAATGACGACGCGAAGATAGTTACGCGTTGATATATCAACCAATGAAAATGCGAAGATAATTACGCGTTGAATTAAATAGTAACGCGTTGATATATCAACCAATGACAACGCGAAGATAGTTACGCGTTGAATTATATAGTAACGCGTTGATATATCAACCAATGACAACTCGTTTAGCTACGCATCAGATGGTGAACCAATGCAAGTTAGTCTTAGTTACACATCATGAACAACAAACGGCGATAATTTACAGTAATACGTACGAAAATAGCTGGCAACATACTGCCCAATGTAAGCATACAACGCTGGAAAACATACACAAATGGCTGTCGTTTGTTGCTATCTTTATTCAATGTAACATATGGGTGGTGTACGTTTTATGTTAATATAATCGTTATCTTAAAAAACATTAGACCCCGCAATTCAAGTTATTATGTTTCATATTAAAGTTATTGTTTCATATTCATATTCTCTGTTTGTTTTATATGGTTTCAAGTAATTCAAACAATGGAATGCGTTGAAGTGGATATCACTTTACTTGAAACTGATATCCTGTGCTCAGACCGGGCACGTTTTGACAGTTTGGTATGCAAGAAATGAAACATTGTTCGTTGGTCAGTAAGGGTCTACCAGCCTCCAACGGAAATTCTGAATTGATGAAAAGTAAATAACTCAGCGATGGATATTGGGCGATTGCAGACTTTAGTCAACCGAGCGCATACCATCGTTCGAAACCTCCAAAGTGAGAATGAAAACACGCCGGCCGGAGCTACCGTCCGTAATGGGAATGTTGTAGAAGCGTAATTAGGCCTAGCTAGGCTTGTTATAGTACACCCGTCTATACGACGATCACGTACAATGTTACAGTTACCAGTTTCTATTCTAGACTTGTATTGACCCCCTATACTCCACAACCAAGCATTCGAACGCCAATTATTTCAACATTAGTTCATGGAAACCACGTATGGGTGTACAACACACTCATACACATGTGTACGTGCATGTGTTCGTGCGTGCGTGCGTGCGTGCGTGCGTGCGTGCATGCGTGCGTGCGTGCGGGCGTGTTCGTCATTGCCATATAACGGAATATTGCCATTTGTGCCTTGTGGAGCTAAAATATCGTGTCGCTACCCGAGTGTGGCAACGGCCCGTATGGTTTACCGGCATAAATACTGATTCATAGTGTCATATAGTGTAATTATTGTACTGCCGCACTGCTTTGGTTGTCTTTTTTCACTACTCCCTAGTTATTGGTGGACACCCTTATCTAGGGCATGCGTCGTCATAATTACCCAGCATACATTGCATGCATGAAGTTGGGGAACGCCGGCAATGGCGGATAAACGTTATCGCGTTGCGTATAAAGTAAATTTTTTCTAGATTTCAACGATTCCGAAACATTCCACCAGCAAGGACCAGGACTGGTCAAATTAATCGTGGCCGGAAAACGTGGACAGTTTCTGTTGTTGTTGTTGCGGCAGGAACAGGAAACATACATTTCCATTGTTGCCCCAATAGTGGTGCAATGTCTTTTAATTGGCCCTGACCGGAACTACCAACGGACACAGACGCCGCAGGACTTACGACGCTCCTAAGGAGCCCAGTCCTTCACAGGAAGAAGAAGAAGGAAACGACACCGAGTCGGAGAAGTTAGCACTGCCGGAGCTCGTTAGGCGGCGCTAGTAGTGCTATGATCAGCAAGTCGACCAAAACGTGTACCCAGAGAGGCCCGTTTATAGGGGGTGCCTTTAACGGTCCATAGCAACCGACATAGACCACCTATAATAAAAGTGTGCATATCCCTGTAAAGCTGAATAAACGTTCTTTACTCTGATGTACATCCTGTTTTATTTCTTTAGGTGAAAGTATTTTGTTTTTTAAGGTGAAAATTTCACGATTCTCGCAAATCCGGGATTCAC
This sequence comes from Lamellibrachia satsuma, assembly GCA_033239005.1. NCBI lineage: Eukaryota > Metazoa > Annelida > Polychaeta > Sabellida > Siboglinidae > Lamellibrachia > Lamellibrachia satsuma. The sequence goes on from BSQZ01000024.1 coordinate 6,756,659, forward strand.
CTTGATTCACGAAAAAAACAATTGTATGTCTTTTATTGATCAATTATTAACACAAAAATATTTTTTTTTGATTTTGGCTAGGTCTGGCTAGTAATGTACTGTACAACTACAACAACCCCCATCACTATCCACCGACGCCAAGAATTATCTAGCTATTTGAACGTTAGGTGGCGCCACACACATATCAGAATAATAAATTATGCGATGTCGTAGCCCGCTGTTGTTTCAAGTTCGTCTTTCTCGTCGTAGTTGTTGAAAGTTCATAAATATCCATTCTTCAAGTACGTGTGTAAGTAGTAATTGATCTATTTACCTATATTATCGTGTTGCAGTGTATGTTTGAAGTTCTGGAGGGTGTTTTGCTAATTTTGGCGGGAGATAAAACATGTAAACAAACTTGCAAAGTGACGGCGTGACTGACCTGTCAAACGATGTCCCAGCAGACAAGACGAAGAAAGGCATCCATTACTCACATTAAGCTCAAAGCTGACAGTCTTACACTTGGAATGTTAATACGATTTACACTGTGCTTTCGGTAATACGACTTATGTATAGTGACTAATAACTAGTAGTAGTAATGTAAATATTTGTTTATGCCAGATTTATCTATTTTGGATATGATGATGGCCTAGATGATGGGTGAAGGTGTATGAAACTCTAAAAATGATGTACAACTGATAGTTGGTATGCAATATTGTGTCAGAATGGTTATTCACTCAACGATCCACACGTATTGATATGATACTTGTAATGACGTACATATTTATAGTAGTTGTTTCTTATTTTAACTACTAATACACCCAAATAATGCAATAAGTATGACAATAAAAGCTTATATTTCATCCTACATGATACAGCTGTGGAAAGGCTTCTGTCAAAATCTGCATAATAGTTCGTAGTTAAAACCTTGTAAACAATATTTTCATATACATAATAATGCTAATGACCTATACATGTCAATCATGCTTAGAACTATACACCAAGTTTTAAAATGTCTCTGTAGGGTATGTATTGTTTTTTTTTCTTTTTACCAACTGCCCCTGTATAAATGTGCAAAATAAGTGAAAAAATAGCACTGTTTACAGATTTCTTGCAACCAAAATAATGGATGCACTGGTGTGAATGACCCCCACACAGGTTGAGAACATTTAGTACATCCACAATATGTCAAAAAAATTACATTAACATTAATATTAGTAATTTTTTAAGCCAGGTACACTTTTAATCAAAATAGAAAAAAACATGTTTTGGAAATGTTGACGGGGGTGTCTTTAAAGTGCTCTAACATTAAAACTAATTAACGTACAGCCACACAACTGATTCCATGATGTATCTTAATAATATGTCTTTCCAATGATCATCATCCTACATGATACACATGTCAAATATTCATCTTGCATCAGCATGTCTTCAGCTGTGAACATGCTTCTGTAAAGATACATAAAAGTTTGCAGTTTAAAAAAATCTTGTAAAAACTATTGTTCACATATATAATAATGCTAATGACCTATACATGTCAAACATGCTTAGAAGTAGATACTGAGTTTTAAAAATGTATCTGTAGGGTATATACTGTGCTTGTTTTTTACTTTTTACCAACTGCCCCTGTAAAAATGTGCAAAATAAGTGAAAAATGGCACTTTTAACAGCTCTCTTGCAACAAAAATAATGGATGCACTGGAATGAATGACCCCCACACAGGTTGAGAACATTGAGTACTTCAACAATATGCAAAAAAATACATTAACATTAATATTAGTAATTTATTTAAGCCAGGTACACTTTTTAATCAAAATAGAAAAAAACGTGTTTTGGAAATGTTGATGGGGGGTGTCTTTAAAGTGCTCTAACATGAAAACTAATTAACCTACAGCCACACAACTAATTCCATGATGTATCTTAATAATAGGCCTTTACAATGATCATCATCCTACATGATACACATGTCAAATATTCATCTTGCATCAGCATGTCTTCAGCTGTGAACATGCTTCTGTAAAGATATATAAAAGTTTGCAGTTTGTAAAAATCTTGTAAAAAATATTGTTCACTTATATAATAGTGTTAATGACCTATACATGTCAAACATGCTTAGAAGTGAAGTGAAGTGAAGTGAAGTGAAAGTTTATTCAACAACAACAACAACAACATAATACAGGTGCATAGTATGGTGTGCTGCTGCTGCTGCTGCTGAAGGGACATAGCTGAAGTCATACGACTTATAAGGTGCTATGCCCTTCTCAAACAAAATAAATGCAATATAAGTAAAACATTAAATACAAAATAGCATTCACAATTCACTTGTAAACTTATTACTGTGGTGCTTGAGCTAATTATAAATTAACTAATTGACATAACTTTCAATTATAAGTTTATAAATATGCTGTAAGTAATGACAACTTGAATGTTTTTTTAAATTGTTTTAAACTTGGTAGCTGAGTTATTTCATTTGCTAAGCTGTTCCACATATTTATACCTTTGACAGTGTGTGACAATAGTCTGAGGGTCTGTTTTTTTAACATAAAACAGTTTGCTTTGTCTGGTACCATACATGTGTATAGCTTCGGTTGGGTTAAAGAATGCTTGAACCCGACCATTTAAAGAATGATTATTTGCTTTATAGAGTATAATCATAGACTTGTATGTAACTAAATCATGAAGTTTAAGTGTTTTTGAGCTGTGGAAAAATACAGATGTATGATCATGGTAATTAAGGTTATAAATAATGCGTATAGCTTTCTTCTGTAACAGAAATAGTTTCTTGAGTCTCGACTGATACGTACTTCCCCATATCTCACAGCAATATGACATATGTGGTTCAACAAGTGATTGATATAATATGTGTAACGCTTGACAATCAAGAACATGCATAGTTTTATACAAAACTGCTATGCTTTTTGATACTTTTGTTTCAACCATTTTTATATGTTCTCTCCATGTTAGGTTTTCATCAATAGTTACTCCAAGGAATTTTGTATTTGTTACCTGCTCAATGTTTATTCCATTCAAAACTATATGCACATCTGTTCTAGGTTGTTTTTTATTGTTAAACATTATAAAATTTGTTTTATTCACATTGAGCGATAATTTGTTTGCTCTGAACCATAGGCCTAGTTGTTTTAGTTCGTTGTTAACTACATTGGTTACATCATCAATATTATTAGCCGAGTAAAAAATGTTAGTATCATCTGCAAATAGAATAATATGAAGTAGTTTGGAAACATCGCACATGTCATTTATGTACAAGATAAACAGTAATGGGCCAAGGATGGATCCTTGCGGGACTCCACACTTGATTTCCTTGAATTCTGAGTTACTATTATTGTAGCATACATATTGTTTACGGTTGGATAAATAACTTTTTATCCATTCCAGAGCTAAACCCCTTACTCCATAGCATATGTTGTGGTCAACGGTGTCGAAAGCTTTTCTTAGATCGATAAAGACACCAATCGTAGTTTGGGATTTATCCATTGCAGAAGTAACCTTTTCGACAAATTCAGTTAGAGCTAGTGAGGTCGAATGATTATTTCTGAAGCCATACTGCCCGTCTGACAGTATGTGTTGTGCTTCAATGAAAGATGTTAGCCTTTTGTTAAATATTTTTTCAAGTATTTTTGAAAATTGGGATAAAAGAGATATAGGTCTATAATTAGAAAATTGAAAACGATCACCTGACTTAAATACAGGAATGATTTTTGCCAATTTCATATCATTCGGAAATGATCCGCAGATCAATGATCTGTTAAAAATGTGGGTTAGCGGTTTTACAATTTGCTTTATTATATGCTTAACTGTTTTCATGCTGATCTCATCGTGTCCGTAGGAAGTTTTACTTTTGCACCCAGACACAATGTCAAGTACTTCTTGCTCAGTAACTGGGTGTATATACATTGACTGTGATACATTACTTTTTACGAAGTCAGTGGGCTTTGTTCCCGGGCAGGGTTCTATAAGGCTTGATAAATTTGTACCTATGTCAACAAAGAATTTGTTGAAATGGTTAGCTATTTCTTTACATTCTAATACAACTCGTTTTTCACCAACTTGAAATTCGTTGGAATATTTTGTTTCAGATTTTCTTTTACCTATTATGTTGTTAAGAATTTTCCAAGTCTCTCTTGTATTAGTTTTACAATCTTCAAGCTTTTTCCTGTAATAGTTTTTCTTTTCTAGACGTAACAGTTTTGTTAACTTGTTTTCGTACTTTTTGTACCGACTTTCTGTTAATTCTGACCTATCTTTTAGAAACGCTAAGTACAGGTTATTTTTCTTTATGCAGGCATTTTTTAGCCCTCTTGTTAACCAAGGTTTATCAATCTGTTTTGTTTTTCCTGTATACGTGGTTATTTTGACAGGACAGGCATCATTGTAAGTATTACTTAGTGCTTGCATAAAGCGCGAGAATGCTAAATTAGGGTTTGACTCGTTCATTACAATTTCCCAGTTTATATCATTTAGGTCGTGCTCAAGTCTGTTTAACGAATCTTCATCTAATTTTCTTTTATATTTAACTGTTGGATCTTCATGATTAACCACATTAGTGTTGTTGTCACATAGAACGAAAATTGGCATATGATCTGTAGCATCGCTTAAAACAATGCCGCACACTTTGTTTCTACACAGCTCAGAACAGAAAATGTTATCTATTATAGTAGCACTCGTGCCTGTTATTCGTGTTGGCCTGGTGATCAAGGGATATAACCCAGAGCTAAACATTTGATCAAGGAAATATTTTGTTTCAGCTCGCTCTTCGCAGTACAATAGATCTATATTGTAATCACCACAAATGTATACAATTTTACTGGTGAGATTTCCCAGTATGAATGAGAGATTGTCATTAAATTTGCTGATGCTGGTATTCGGCGCTCTATATATACAACCGACATTGATTTTTTCGTGTTTACTAATCCGTAGTTCTGTCAGTGCAGTGGTTGTCTCGCGCATGAAACAGTCCACCCTCCGGTTTATCTCGGCGACCGCGCTTTGCAAACATGCCTGGTACGCGTTTTGTTGCACTGTTAGGAGCTTCTCGACGAGCGCATCTTGAGTCGTGTTATCGTTCCCGTCGGCGTTTGTGTCAATGTGCATGTCGTCAGTTGGGGCCGTGGTTGCGCCACCTACACTGGCTCCACCCTTTGGCTGCTTAGTCTTAGGCATCACGGTTTGGTTGTGTCACACTGAGAGTGTCACACACTCAGCCGCAAACAATGGCGTTACAGTCAACACACTTGAGTTAATACCACTTCAGTGGCTATTGTTCCTCGTCAGTGCGTCGAGGTGAATCAATGACTTCGTGTCAGCGGGGATAGATTTTCCCGCGCTGTACTGTCCAGATGAGCGATATTTCCAGCAAGTAGCACAGTGTCAGAGATAAATACACGTTTTTCACGTGTTTGACGCTAGAATCCGCTAGTTCCTTCACTGAAGTGAAGGATCAGTTATTCATCTGCGCACAGGTCAATCATCTTTTCGATCGCCCATGTAGAATCTGGCAAAATAAAAAATTGTTGCAGAGCTCGTAATACACACGTATATCAATCAAAATGACAGTCCTGTAGATACTGAGTTAAAAATATATATCTGTAGGGTATAAACTGTGGTTGTTTTTTACTTTTTACCAACCGCCCCTGTAAAAATGTGCAAAATAAGTGAAAAATAACACTGTTTACAGCTCTCTTGCAACAAAAATAATGGATGCACTGGTATGAATGACCCCCACACAGGTTGAGAACATTGAGTACTTCCACAATATGTAAAAAAAATACATTAACATTAATATTAGTACATTTTTTAGACCTGGTACACTTTTTTGATCAAAATAGAAAAAACGTGTTTTGAAAACGTTGACGGGGGTGTCTTTAAAGTGCTCTAAAATGAAAACTAATTAACATACAGCCATACAACTGATACCATGATGTATCCTAATAATAGGCCTTTCCAACGATGTATAATACTTTGCAATAACTTAATTATCTCAAAATGGTCCAGCATAGCTAGGAGAAGCAGGTTTCATAATAAAGACGTTATTGGTCGTTTCATCTTGGTTCCGCTGTACTGTACTGATTATTTTTGGGTGCGCAAAGAATGGATAGTTTGTCGGAGAATTAAGCAGTGACTTAACTTATAGGATTAAATCACGTTTCTCCCTTGTCTAAAAAAAAAATAATAACCAGGTCTCCCCTAAACATGCTAATGAATGCATAACCTGTGCATATAAAATTAAGGAAAATGATACGGTAATTTATATATAGAATACATTTTATAACACATTGTAGGCAATATTTTCTCCCAATCAAAACATCATAATAGCAATGTGTTCTTTGTGTTTGTTAGGTATTTCTGGATGCAGACTACAATGATTTTCAGATGCCTTCTATCATCCACCATCGCTACCGGAGAAGAAATACGAGCACTGCCACTATAACAGTATGTATTAAAGTTCTACTAAGTTAAACATTATTTGGTTCTGCTCAGTGTATAACAAAACATAAGTGAATGTTTGTTACATAATATAAACATTGTTTTTGAAGTTATTCGTAGAAACTACGTACATTGAAATACTGTATTTGTTAGTTTTTCATTTATTTATTTTCAACAGCGACCAGAGCCATCAGCTGAAGAAGTCACTCCTGTGGCGTCTCTTCCACTGCAGGTGATGTGTCTGATGAAGCGCAACGGGTGAGAAATTGTCAAATTTGTTTATGTGTACCTGTATAGCATGTGTCTAAATGTCTTCTTGTGTATTTATGATATACACAATTGTCACTTTGTGCATACACACTGCTAAAAGTAATTTTCTTGTTTTAATAAAAAAAACTTTGGAATGTTGTATCCAGCTTATTCTTCTCTAGACAGCCACCAGATTACATTATACAAATAATCAAAAGTTTGAAAGTTATACAAGTATATTTAGCCAAAAGATGCCCAGGCTCAAATCATGGACGAACTATGGAACATAACAATTTACATGCTTCCTGATATGCTGTCAATGATATCTCAGTTTTTCCAGTGGGATAGTAGGTTTGTATGTGAATATGCTGAATCAAACCCTAAGAATGTAGAATATTATATTACATAACGTACTAGCTATCACACGATCATGGGACCACTATCTGAATAAATGAATTAACATGGACAGTACATGTTCTCGCAATTTTAATTCCACATATCCAAATTTGCTTCTTTCATAATTGTATACCTTGTGCAGATGTACATTGGGATATTAGTCATTTTTGCAAATACCTGTCTTAAGTATTTACTTTGTCGTGTTTGACGTGTTATGTCATAAACTGTTGAAGAATAACAGCAAATTATCTGGTAACAACTTTTTGTTTGCTTCACTCATTATAATGGGAGTTTATCGTTTTAGAAAATTAGATAGCTTTAATATATGCAATTCACAAGATAATCCATTTGTATGATGCCAACAGTGTACATTGCTGACAATCCTTGCTAATTGCTTTTGTAACAAATAAATGCAGTCAATATTTGTTTTGTAGGTGTTTCCCCACACTTCACAACAACATGAAACACAAATCAGGTACTATGAATAGTATATTGTTTTAAGTGAGCATTTTTGTGTAGTAAATATTTTGCACTAGTATGCATAATTGCAATACTTTTCAAAGTTATCGTCCTGTTAAAACAACTAGAAATTTACTTACATATATCATTTCAATATCATTGATTTTTACATTAGTTCTGGCTTTTCATAGTTACTAAATAGCATGACATTAATTTCCTACACATTATGTGACAATTGATTAACTACAAATCACATAACCAATTAACCAAGTTATTTGCCTGTCTTTGCTGAGTTCAACCGGGTCATTTGCTGAGCAAAAAAATATTGGTGTCATCAGCAAAAAACTAAATTTAACAGTTATGAACTACATGTATGTAAAGCACCTTGACATGAATGCAGAGTAATCACGGTTACACACAATCTTTACATTGCATATGATGCAACAGAGAGTTGTTCTGGATGGGGTACAAAGGCTAGGATCCCTTTCCAACAATTGTCTAGATATCAGTCGCACACCCTTAACGAACCCCCTTAACCCTCCTTTCATGATTCTAAAATGGATTGCAACACTCAGAATTAGGCACAGATGTTTTCTTTGGAGCCATCACCAGAGCCAGACTAACACCTAAGCCCAGGGTTTTATATACAATCAACCCTGTGGGATTGTAAATCCTATTGTAATGATGGCACTGGAAGTGTCAGTGTAGCAATGCACACAGCTGAGCATCAGTCCCCTGTCAGATCCATTGGGCTGATATGATACCTGTTACCAGATCCTTGGGCTCTGTGCTGTGTATTACCCCTGACACTTCCCTGTCACAAAGATAAACAGAATGCCTCCAAGTGGGCTGTAATGTAAAACCCTCCCAGGCTGGCTGCAATATGATGCCAGCTAGTCTGATAGGAATGGTGGTAACCTGTTAGCAAAATTGTAACATTTTTTTTTTTTCAAGTGTTTAAGACGAATCCTACAAATTCGATGGCCATACGTTGTAGCAAATCAAGATATTCTGGCAAAAACAAAATTGAAAACAATCAGCACTGAGGTCAAGTTAAAAAGATGGAAGTGGGTAGGACATATCCTACGAATGGAGAAAAACAACAGCAACTGTGAGACTGCACTGACCTGGACACCTGAAGGTAAAAGAAAGGTTGGGCGACCAAAGACAACGTGGCGATCGACTATTGAGTGTGAAAGACGTATACTGGGGTGGAATAGCTGGAGCGAAGCCAGACTTGTAGCAGCTGACAGAGCAAGATGGAGGAGATTCACTTCGACCTTATGGGCCACTGGGCCCGAAGAGGATAGGTAAGGTAAGGTAAGTCTGATAGGAATGGTAACCTGTTAGCAAAATTGTAACATATTGCCACCATCCTAACTTCAAGTTGTTGTATCTCAAGAACTTACAATGGACCCATTCTAATTCTTTAATGGAACTTGTTGATGCAATGACCTTACTAATGGTCAAATTTGATTAAAATCAGAGTTTACTCATTTTGGGTTTATCAGGTCAAAAGTCAAGGTCAGTGACCTAAGTGACGCTTGTTAAAACTTTTTTAACTGCCACATGAGTTTCTCCTGTCAACAGTTGGAGACAAGTATCATTTCTGATCTGATCCTAAAAAAAACCAATGTATGGTACAACATGAAATTGGTGTCTTAATTGGAGGAGAGGGGATAGCGGCCGTTTCTTTTAGTGTCACACATCAAATTATTTCGAAAAGAAACATGTTTAATCACAGGTCATAAGGGTGCTGATCTTGAGGGCATGATCACAGGTCATAAGGGTGCTGACTTCGTGGGCATGATTACAGGTCATAAAGGTGCTGACTTTGAGGGCATGATCGTAGGTCATAAGGGTGCTGACCTCGAGGGCATGATCACAGGTCATATGGGTGCCGACCTCGAGGGCATGATCACAGGCCATAAGGTTGCTGACCTTGAGGGCATTATCACAGGTCATAAGGGTGCTGACCTCGAGGGCATGATCACGGGTCATAAGGCCAAGGGTGCTGCCTTTGAGGGCATGATCACAAGTCATAAAGGTGTTGACTTTGGGGGCATGATCACAGTTCATAAGGCTGCTGACTGATTAGTGTTCATAAGAGTGCTGACTTTGTTCAAAGTTCAGAAGGGTGCTGATTTTGATCACAGTTCGGAATATGAATATTGTTGGTTACAGCACAGTTATGATAGTACTTAAATGAAAAACAATCAGAATAAAGCACAGTGTAAATCATATTAATTAACATTCCAAGTGTAAGATTGTCAGCTTTGAACTAATGTGAGTAATGGATGCCTTTCTTCGTCTTGTCTGCTGGGACATCGTTTGACAGGTCAGTCACGCCGTCACTTTGCAAGTTTGTTTACATGTTTTATCTCCCGCCAAAATTAGCAAAACACCCTCCAGGACTTCAAACATACACTGCTACACGATAATATAGTTAGATAGATCAATTACTACTTACACACGTACTTGAAGAATGGATATTTATGAACTTTCAACAACTACGACGAGAAAGACGAACTTGAAACAACAACGGCCTAGGACATCGCATAATTTATTATTCTGACATGTGTGTGGCGCCACCTAACGTTCAAATAGCTAGATAATTCTTCGCGTCAGTGGGTAGTGATAGGGGGTTGTTTTAGTTGTACAGTACATTACTAGCCAGACCTAGCCAAAATAAAAACAAATATTTTTGTGTTAATAAATGATCAATGAAAGACATACAATTGTTTTTTTTGTGAATCAAGGTGAATCCCGGATTTGCGAGAATCTTGAAATTTTCACCTTAAAAAACAAAATACTTTCACCTAAAGAAATAAAACAGGATGTACATCAGAGTAAAGAACGTTTATTCAGCTTTACAGGCATATGCACACTTTTATTATACGTGGTCTATATCGGCTGCTATGGACCGTTAAAGGCAACCTCTATAAACGGGCCTCTCTGGGTACACGTTTTGGTCTACTTGCCGATCATAGCACTACTAGCGACGCCTAACGAGCTCCGGCATTGCTAAATGATATACACACACACTATAGCCTAGGCTTAGACCATAGTGAATCAATGCCCTCTTCGCGGGCCATTGTTTATAATGTCATTCTGTTTTCTAGTGATCTCGTTAGCGGTCATGCAGTTGTGACACACAACGAATGGTATAAAATAAGTACAGTATTGTGCAATACGTTTTTGCCGAATCTGCATAAATCCGCTGCAAGCTCGAACGCGTCGCTAAGCAGTACGTCAGTGACGTGTCGCAACTTGTTTGATCTCGCTCTGTTAACCAATAGAAAAATACGAAACGGGTCACGTGTCGAAACCGCTGACTCGGTGTTCCGTTGCAGCACAACCTCTTTATAATCGTCGAACTCCAGCTATTTTGAGTGGAGTCGCTGACGATGTCGTCCCGCATCAGTAAACCCGATTTAGCGCGCGCAGGCACGATGGAGATAACTGCAGAGGTTCGTTGTTGATATTCGATCTTACACTGCCAGTAACTGCTGTAGTAACAGTTCGAAACACCCCCCAACCTAACCTCGATTATCCAGGCTCCGCGCTGTGGCGCCACTGTTTGTCGCACACATCTTCGCCTGGATGCAGAGTGGGGTTCTAATTGTGACGGAAATTATGTATTCACCCAGATACTGGGCGCATACATAACGTCATAATTAAGATCTTATCCGGACATTTGGCTATTTCGTAGAAATAAGAGTGAACTTTTATTAGTTTATACGATGCAATTCGAATTAACTATATACTTTTATTATTATTGACACAACTGTCCGACTGAAAAGTTAAATCAGGCAAAAAAAATTAATGTAGCATCTCGATAGTGAAGCTGATTGGCTGCTGGCGCTCCACGGAACGCCTACACAAAATAGAGTGGTGACAGCGAGTAACAATGAGACCATGCCTCTGCATCTCTTCGCGGTGAGAGTCAGATTTGCGAAAGTACCCCCAACCACGGCCACGGTCTAGCCACGGGTAGTCACATAATCGAATCGATGGGATATAATGTACAATCAGGTACATTCTATCTACATATTATGTGTGTTTATATATATAATGTGTGTGTGTGTGTGTATATATATATATATATATATATATATATATATATATTATGTATATAGAAATAGAATATAATTGGTAAAATATCGAGTTTAGTAATGAGAATAAAGTGAAAGTGTTTTGTTCTGATCGATTAATTTATGTAATATTATATAATAATATTAATAATACTTTTATTATCAATATGTGATATGTCATATGGACAGATTTATGTACAATTTCACACAGCTTGATGGTTTAAATGTGGGTGCTGCATATTTCAAGTACTGTGCTGTGTTAAGTTCTAATGTAATAATAATTAATATATAAAATACTTCTGCAGCGCTAATATCCCGGGAGGCCCAAGCTCGGCAGCGCACCAAAACAAAAGGGGTTAAGCAGTTCATAACCGATAAGCAGTTCCAGTTGTATTGGAGGATAATCAAATTTAAACAGGTGGGTTTTTAGTTTATGGCGAAATGTTGTTATATTGCCTACAAACTTAACACTAACAGGGAGTGAGTTCCATAGAGTCAGTGCAGCAACTGAAAAAGCTCTAGTTCTGCCATTTGTGTTAACACTGAACAAAAAGTAGATTATAATTAGATAATCGAAGCTGTCTGGACTGTCTTGCAGGAGTGAGCAGTGAATTTAAATATTCTAGTTGCTTGGATGAAAGTGCTTGATAGATAATTGTATAGATCTTAAAAACGAGGAGACTACTTTGATAAGATGGCCACCGCCGCGTGCTGACGTGTTTCGACGACTGGGGAAAAAGTGTGTAGTTTTAAGTGACATTAGACGTCTTTTTGGTCTTTGTTTGGGCAAGGGCTGCTCTGCTGGAAGATGGAGAATGCGATGATGTGATTGGGCAATCATATGAAAGGTTTACATATGGTAGGAGGCCGTTTTTCTCTGTTGCTGCTCGTTTCGGTTGAGTGATCACATTTACAGACAACACGTGTTCAGCAAGGCACACCTGAGAGATGCCCGGCCAACGGAAGGGCAGCTCTGCCACTGCCACACATGTCAGTGGCTTGGATGTTGATGTGCTAAAGGTAGCTTTCGCTGAAATTCTCTCAGACCATGATGTTCTTAAAACTTTGAAACGTAGTTTATATCCACAGGAACTTTCTGATAAGCTTGACTTACTTACCGCAAAGATTGAACAGTTATACAAAGAAACTGAAAAGAAAGAAAATAGAATAACCGACCTGGAAAAGAGAGTAGTGTCTCTAGAACTACAAAATGACAGGCTAGAACAATATAGCAGAAGAGCAAATCTGAGATTCGAAGGAATCTCAGAGGCTGTTGGTACACCAGAACTCGAAAAGGAACTCTTGCGTATTCTAAACGACAACATGAAGTTAATTCCCAAAATGCAAACCGAGGAAATTGAACGAGCGCACAGAATTGGATGACTTATTCCAGAGGGACGCCCGCGCACAGTCATAGTGCGATTTAAATCGGAGCGTCGTCGTGATGCCGTGTTTAAAACCCGGGCCAACCTTAAAACGCACAATGCAACAACGGAAACGCATCGTATCTTCGTAAATGAAGATCTAACCAACCAACGAGCGGGGCTACTTTTTGAGTTGCGGAAACTGAAGAAAACTGGGAATATTGCAGACTGCTGGTCATTTAATGGAAACATTTTAATGAAAACTCTAAACATGAAAGTTCGCCAAGTGCAAACGAGACAAGATCAATGCTTCGCGGCTTCTGCGACAGTCGTCTGAACAATGACAATTGTGTGAAAAGTGTCTGACACCTTGTGCAGTTACACTTTGCATAAGCATTTGTGCATAAACATATTCACACCTTTACACGGTGTTGAAGTCGGACATAGACATTGGCTTATACATGCCGCTAAATGATCATAACAGGATTTTGTATTATTATTATTTATTTTATTTTTATTTTTTTTAATAAGTATACTGTGTTACAGTAATACTATCCATTATATATGAATATATATGTATGACATTATTTGTGGATGACATTTATATATTATATGTATGACATTATTTGTGAACTACTGTATTCACGCGATTGATTGTCGGGGTTTATACATGTTGTTATTTGACCATAAAGGTAGTTTATTTTTTATTTAATCACACTATTCTCATATTACATTACATAGGACTGGATGCCTTGCGTAATAGACTGCATACATGTTTTCACACCGTTTTCACGGCGTTAAAATTGGCTTATACGAATCGCATCACCAGCTTATACTTGCCGCTGTATGACCATAGCGATATTGTTTTAATTTTTAATTTTTTTATTTTGTATGTTGGTGATTGTTGTTGGTGGTATTGCCCTACAACTTGGAATAAGCTAAACTTATGCAAATATACGTCTAAGTTAACTACTTTTTTTCTCCTTGGAATTTCTCACGAAGTTGATCCAAATCTTCGTTACCATTTTTCTTTTCTTTTTGTTGTTATGCTTTTTCATACAAAATGACATGATGTCTATCCCTAATTACTCACCAGTTACTATACTGTGTATTACGCTATTAAAAAATGTGGAAGTTAATATAACAATATTGTTAATATATATCTCTCAAAGCATATTAAATATTATTTATCAGATTAATTATATTCATATAATGGAGAGTACCGTCCATATTATGCAAAACTGCAAATCAAATGGCCTTTGATGAACAATTCCTATCATTTGGGAGGTATTCAACATAACAGTTTAAGTGACATATTAGATATAAATGATACTGAGATTAATGAATTACAAATAATACGTCGCTCGTCTTATTATGATTTTGACAAGTTTAATGATTTCGCTAAGAAAAACAAAGGTCATTTTAGTATTCTAAGCACAAATATACAATCTTTAAATTCTAAATTTAGTGAACTAGAGGCATATATAGAAGAACTAGATTGTATAAATTTTAAATTCAATATAATATGTATACAAGAGTCATGGAAAGCGGAAGGCGATGATTTTTCTCAATTTGTGTTGCATGGTTATACCGCTATAACTCAGGGTAAAAGTTGTAGCAGTAAAGGAGGTTTAGTAATATATATTGATAATAAATATAAAGCAGAACCAATTATGAATCTTAATATATATGAACATTGGGAAGGACTGATAATTAAAGTAAATGGTGGTAATTTATCAAAATCGTTAACCATCGGGAACATATATAGACCACCAAGAACAAATAATGAACAAATAAATTCTTTTATAAATGAATTTTCATCAACTGTATTATCATTAGAAAATAATAATCATGAGCTAATTATTGCAGGAGACTTTAATATAAACTTACTCAAAATAAATGAAAATGAAACTTATAGCAAATTTTTTGATACTTTAACATCACACAGCCTTTACCCTCAAATAACTCTTCCCACTAGATTTACAAGAACAAACGGAACACTGATAGACAACTTTTTTTGTAAACTTGGTAAAGCTGTATTAGAAAGCACGGCAGGGATATTATCTAAAAGATTCTCTGATCATCAGCCATACTTCATGATTTTAGACATTACCCAAAAAACAGTACGTCCTCCTAAATATGTAAAAATAAATATATTAAACACAGAGGCAATGCAGAATGTTAGACATGAAATTAAATCAGATGACATTTACAACAAGCTTAATAAAATCCCAAATGCTAATCCAAATTTAAATTATGATATAATATCTAAAGAAATTTTACGGTCTAAAAATAAGCCCATGCCAGGTAAATTAGTAAAATTTGATAAATATAAGCATAAAAATTCTACATGGATTACTCAGGGTTTGCTCAAATCAATCCGGTACCGAGATAAACTTTATAAACAATTAAAATTAACTAACCCAAATTCACCAAACTATGAAACAATTAGCATTAACCTTAAAACATATAATGGAATATTAAAGACAAACATTCATGCAGCAAAACAAATATATTTTGAATCATGTTTTAATATGTTCAAAAACGATATAAGAAATACTTGGAAAACTATAAATGATTTTCTCTCTAAGACAAAAACACAAAACAAATTTCCAACATTCTTTAAAGAAAATGATGATAAAATATCAGATAAAAAAGATATTGCTAATAAATTTAATATTTTTTTCACAAACATAGCTCAGACTATTGCAAATGATATTAAATATGATGGCAATAAAAATTATAGTTATTATTTAAATAAACACATAAATACGGTACTTAAATTTCAGAATATTGATGAGGAAACTGTAAAGAAAACTATACAAAGTCTTCCTTCAAAAAATAGTTGTGGATTTGATGGTATTTCTTCAAAATTAATAAAAATAATTGAACCTGCTATAATTAAATCATTAACCATATTAATAAACCAAGTGTTAAACACAGGAATTTTTCCTGATGAACTCAAAATTCCTATATTTAAGAAAGATGATCCTACATTATTTAAACATTACAGGCCCATTTCTCTACTTCCAACGATTGCTAAAGTAATAGAAAAAATAATTTTTTCTCAGTTATCATCATATTTCAATGATACTAAACTGCTTTTTGATAATCAGTACGGTTTTAGACCTAACCACTCAACTGAATATGCTGCACTAGAACTAGTAGATAGAATTGTAATGCAAATGGATAAAAATGATGTTCCAATTAACATATTTCTCGATCTCTCTAAAGCTTTTGACACAATTGACCACACAATTTTATTAAGCAAATTGAGATATTATGGCATTGATGATGCAGGTCTATTTCTGTTAAAAAATTATTTAAGTAATCGGAAACAGTATGTTGAAATTGAAGAAATAAAGTCTGAAATTCTTCCAATAACAGTTGGTGTCCCACAAGGTTAAATCCTTGGGCCATTGCTATTTATCATATATATATAAATGACTTCTCACAAGCTAGTAGCATATTTAAATTTATAATGTATGCAGATGACACAACATTATTTAGTACTTTAACATCTTTTAGGGATAATACACAAGATAACACAACTGAATCTGTAATAAATGCTGAACTTTCCAAAGTTGTCGAATGGTTAAAAATAAATAAACTATCACTAAATAAAGCTAAATCTAAATATATGATTTTTCATGTCCCCAGTAAAGGTATACATTCCCTTACACTTAACATAGATAATACAAATATTGAAAAAGTGGATGAATTTAATTTCTTAGGGTTAATCCTGGATTCAAATTTAAATTGGAAAAAACATACAGAAAAAATAGCTAATAAATGTTCAAAAATGATTGGCATATTAAATAGGCTAAAATATGTTTTGCCTCTAGAAATAAAAAATTGTTATATAACTCATTAATATTATCACATATAAACTATTGTATTATGGCATGGGGATACAAAGGAAACAGATTAATTAAAATTCAGAAAAGAGCTGTTCGTATAATAACTTTAAGCGGATATAATTCACATACTGAGCCACTTTTTAAGCAACTTAATTTGTTAAAGATAGAAGATCAATTAAAGTTACAAGAATTAAAATTTTACTTTAAATACATCCATAGACACTTACCTGTATATTTATTAAACTGGCAGATTACTCCAAATGTTAATATACACCTTCATGACACTCGGAAGTCTAAAAATATACATACTGCCAGAACTAAACATGAATTTGCAAAAAAATGTCTTAAATATAATTTGCCATTCATTATAAACCACACTTCTGATATAGTGAAAGAAAAGATATATACTCATAGCCTACGAGGCTTTACAATTTATGCAAAAAACTTTCTACTGCAAACATATAAAGACACATGTACACTTCCAAACTGTTATTCATGTCACCAAAATCAGCAATGCTAATTGTTCATTAATGGATGGAAACTCTTACACACACTTGACCATATTAACATGTATAAAAAAAACACTTACTGCCAGATAAAATCCGCATGCTTGTATAATTGAGATAGACATGTAATTAAAAAGGCCAACAAAATAAAAACATTATTAGTCATAACTGGGGTGGCTCCTATGATAGCGACAGTATGTCTTAATGGGAGCCACTGATCCCTACTTGTTTTAACATTAAAGATGTATGCACACCAGTATTATTATATATGTGCATATATTTTATTTGTGTTGATGCATATCTCTATTGTTTCATTATTTGTTATTTTTTTTGGGGTCAAAAATAAACTTCTTGTTCTTGTTCTTGTTCTTTGGTATCTGTCAGTTAAGTAAGATGAAAACCTACTTAGGGCTGTGCCAGATATACCATATCAAATTGACAATGTTATGGTCAATAGTATCAAAAGCAGCAGATAAATCAAGCAAGGTAAACACTGTTACTTTACCTTTGTCCATATTTAGAGTGACATCATTGTGTGCTTTTAAAAGAGCAGTCTCTATGGAATGAAATTGTTTGTAAGCTGATTGTAAAACATTAGACATACAATTTGACGCAATGCGAGACTTTAGACGGCTTGCTACAACTTTTTCCAGTACCTTGAATATAAAGATTAAATTAGAAATACTAGGTCTATAACAGTTCAGGTTTTCGTTAGACATAGTTGACTTCTTAAGAAGTGGGTTGACTTGTGCTTGCTTGAAATCGTCATGAAACAAAGCAAAGCACAGTGATGCATTTATAATATTTGTTATTGGATAAAGTAATGTATCAAGGCATGCATTCAGCAATGTAGTCGGTAATGGATCAAGATCACAGGACTTATTTGGAGATGACATGATTATCTTCCTTACTTCATGAACTGTGGCAGGAGTAAAAGAAGCAAGCAGAGAATTTACTTGTGGAGAGTCCACTTCTACAGGATTTAAAGTATGATCTGGAAAAGCAGACCAGGTCAGACTGATTTTGTTTGTGAAATGTAAAAAAAAAATGGTTAAATTTTATTTATGGGTTTTCAGTGTTATTTGAGACCATATTCGTATAATAAACCGATTTGACTTTAGCCATTTGTGTGCTGCAGCAGTGACACTGTTTTGAATAGCATGTTTTGAATAACCTTCTCCAAAGGGAATCATGATTTATGCCATACTTGTTCAAGATAAAAACAACGCGTTTTATATTGTAAAATTCCAGGAGTCATCCACGGAGCTGGTGGTTTTTGTGACACAGATTTGGTGGTTATCGGGGCATGTTTATTAAGTAAAACCTTGAGTACATGATAGTATTGTTTACACAAGTTGTACAGGCATCCCATTGGATCTCTGATAAGGTAGGATTTAAGAATATCAACCTTGAAAGTATCAATGCCAGTCTTACGTATGGGTCTGTAAGACGTTATGTTTTGATTGTACTAGTGTTCTGGAAAACCTAACATCAACAATGACTGTGTGGGGGTCCGATAAGCCATCAGAAACTGTTAGCATCTGAATTTTGTCTGTGGCCATGAATATATGTAGAGAAATTCAAATGTAGTTTTAAGTCATATGAGGTTAGGATGTCATCAAAGGTAATGGTAACTGCCGTACATTTATCCAACTGAAGATTAAAATCACCAAATATGTAAAATTCAGAATGTAGAGTTGCAAAATTTTCCAATAAATCCTGAATTTCCTCAAAGAAGTTGGCTGGCTGTCCCGGAAGCCAACACAGGCATACAAAATATGCCGAGAAAGAAGATTCAAAAGTAGAGTAATCGGATTAAGTATGAATTTACTTTAAAATGGTCTGATAACAAAAGGCCAACACCACCACCTCTTCCAACTGAACGTCGTTGATGATGAAACGTATAACCAGATGGAGGAATGTCAGCTATGCAAGCAGCAGTGTCATGGGGTCTTAGATTGGTCTGTGATCGCAAGAATGTCTACCTTTTTCGAAAATAATAAGTCGCTAAGTGATCGGACGTTTGTGGTAGCAAACCTCATGTTGCGACTGATGGCAGGCCCAGGATTGATACTAATATCTCATGCCAGGAGAAGTATTATGGCTGATTTAAACATTGGCCTAGAGCAAGGGATTGGAAGTAACTTGTGATTAAAGCAAGACATGGAAAACCATGTAAAAAGGAAAGCGAATGATGTACTCTGTAATTGTTAGGGACATATTGAGGTAACAACCAACATTTTACAAGTAAGTGGCTTGCACAGGGCAAAGTCATCACCTCTCAATGCCATTGAACAGGACAGGAAGAAAATACACAGTAGGAATAGTGGTGACATTATCTTTAAAATGACAAACTGATTGAAAAAGATTAATAAAACGAAATAACATAAATATTGATATTAGAAAAGTGAAGTTTTAACAACCATGTACATGTATTATGTTTATATTTTTTAGTGGCTAAGACATCAGCAAAATCAACAAAATCAGAAGTACTGTAATTAAAACTATATTATGTGGTTTAAAACTCTGCATAGCCTAGGTTAACAGAAAAGTCAGAAATAAACCATAGAGATACAAAAAAGTGGGACCAAGACGTTATAGAAAAAAAACAAATTAATAAATAAATGACAAATGTACTATGGTTTCACTGTCTTTGCATTCTGTGATCAGATGTTTTACAAAACATATCTCAGTCAGTTTGTTTAATTATTGAACTTAATATTGTGGCAGACGCTGGGGGCATAGGCAACCCCGACCTTTGGTCACCAGGGTCAGCGGTGGTGACCAAAAGTTCTCCCCATACAAATTAGTTTACCCGATCTAACAGTCGAAGTCAATTCTTTTGATGGTTTTAACAAAAGTCTGCAATCTTATTAAATTGACTGCATATTATTTAAGATGAAACAATGGTCATGGTTTTTGGCCTATGCACCTATAAGAGTTACTAAAGCATAATCAAATAAGTACCATGCCATACTGTTAGATAACACTACCGGTACATCTCGAGTGCAGTATTCTGCCAATATTCGCTTGCCAAATGAAAAGATATTCGTATACACCTATTCCTGTTCTTGCCAATAGGATACTAACTAAACTAATCTTCTTTCTGGCAAAATAACACGCTTGTTTGAGACTGCATTGGTTCTGTGTATGTCAGCCTCCCTTAATATGTCACTTCAGT
This sequence comes from Lamellibrachia satsuma, assembly GCA_033239005.1. NCBI lineage: Eukaryota > Metazoa > Annelida > Polychaeta > Sabellida > Siboglinidae > Lamellibrachia > Lamellibrachia satsuma. The sequence continues at coordinate 6,777,191 of BSQZ01000024.1, forward strand.
TTAGGCTACCCCGATATCATAGAACTGAGCATGCGCTTATCAGTCTCACTGGTTAACATGTCAACCCTCAGCCATTCAGACAAATGACCAGATTCTCCAACTTTTAGAACACATTCTGATTAAACCACTGTCATTATATTCTTGATTTTAGTTGCACGTAGTTGTTTTTTTTATCTCTTTTAGGTGCTTAGCCCAAAAGCATACTTTTGTTTCGCCTTAAAATATTCATGTACTACAGACTTAAACCTCACCTAACGTGATTTGCGATGGTCTGTTCCTAAATTAACTGACATATCTTTAAGGTGTAATAATATCTTTAAGGTGTAAATGGAATATGGTTGACGTAATGCGTCATTGCTCTGTCTCACACAGGAAGGTGTAAATGGAATATGGTTGACGTAATGCGTCATTGCTCTGTCTCACACAGGAAGGTGTAAATGGAATATGGTTGACGTAATGCGTCATTGCTCTGTCTCACACAGGAAGGTGTAAATGGAATATGGTTGATGTAATGCGTCATTGCTCTGTCTCACACAGGAAGGTGTAAATGGAATATGGTTGACGTAATGCGTCATTGCTCTGTCTCACACAGGAAGGTGCTGCCTATCTGGACAGGAACTTGACAGAGTGGAAGAAACCGTACCTGATGAATGAAGAAGGCCAGGAAGATGAGGAGGGTGATGAGGGAGATGATGCCATGGAAGAAAATCAAGGAGATGAGGACAACGACAGAGTTGATGATGAAGAGGAGGAAACCGACGAAGAGGAAGATGGCGAAGCACCGAAGCTGGCAAAGTACTCCACCATGAAAGAAACAGCCGAGGTACATAGTGTGCTAGATACATAATGATGGATGTTCTGCTTTGGTACAGATGATGTTTCTTAACGTTCTTTACCTGGTAGCAGACTTGGGTTCAATCACATTATAATTTATTATCAATTCTAATTACTGAGATCAATCACATTATAACTTATTATTAATTCTAATTACACTTACACACCCATTGCAAATATAAATCGCAGTTGCACCTAAAAAATACCAATTCCAATTACAAAAGAATTAATTGTCAATTCCAAGTTGATATAACACTGTGTGAACAGAGCAACTGTATACATACTCAAAGCCAAACAATAACATCAATTTCAGAGCAGGTTTAGTTAATTTCTGCATGTTATGATACGTAATGGCAAACATATGATATACACAACATATAATATTTTATTAATTATTTGTAGCGAATAATTTGAATTAAAAGGTTACATGATGTATTTGAAAAAGTTAGGGAAAAGTAATTGAAAATAGCAATTATATTTTTACTAATTCCAGTTCCAATTACTTTTAATACCAAAACTCCAATTACAATTCCGTAATTGGAATTGGGATTTCAATTAGTGTAATTGGCTCCAAGTCTGACTGGTAGTCGCCAGTCAAGTCTGCCTGGTAGTCACCAGTCAAGTCTGCCTGGTAGTCACCAGTCAAGTCTGCCTGGTAGTCACCAGTCAAGTCTGCCTGGTAGTCGCCAGTCAGGTCTGCCTGGTAGTCACCAGTCAAGTCTGCCTGGTAGTCACCAGTCAAGTCTGCCTGGTACCAGTAGTCACTATTACTGCATCTACAATCCTCCTGCGCAAAATACCGTGTTTTAAACCATAAACACCAAACTTGTGAATCCGTGATACTACAAGTCATGATGGGTTGACTCATCAGATGGCAGCACAATACATTTAATTCATCATACACAGCTACCTTTGTATTACTTTGTCACATTCCCAATAATTCACACTAAAATAAATAAATTTAAGTTGATGAAAAACCAGTGTTAACAAGAAAAAACTTGATACGGATCAGAGAACACTGAGAAAGATACATTTAAGAAACTTGCTTTTAGAGACTCTCCTTCACTTATTGACATCTTAAAAAAGCCAAATATATAACTAAATATCTGATTTGCTGCATTTGTGTGTACCCTCATCTATACTTAATGTTCTCCCTACCAGGAAGGTGAAGAATATCTGAACGACCAAGGCAGGCCTGATGCGGATGTGACCACCAGAGGGCAACAGAGAAAGTTGAATGAGATTTATGCAGAACAAAGGTCTGGAGCCAAAACTTCACAACTGGATAAGGTGAGCCCTGAAGATTATCAGCGAACTCCTGTTCCTTGTACTAAGATTTGTTTAGAGTGTGACTGGTTCCCCTCTATGATACACAGATATTTGTTGAGAGTGTGACTGGTTCCCCTCTATGATACACAGATATTTGTTGAGAGTGCGACTGGTTCCCCTCTATGATACACAGATATTTGTTGAGAGTGTGACTGGTTCCCCTCTATGATACACAGATATTTGTTGAGAGTGTGCCTGGTTCCCCTCTATGATACACAGATATTTGTTGAGAGTGACTGGTTCCCCTAAATGATACAAAGATATTTGTTGAGAGTGTGACTGGTTCCCCTCTATGATACACATATATTTGTTGAGAGTGTGACTGGTTCCCCTCTATGATACACAGATATTTGTTGAGAGTGTGACTGGTTCCCCTCTATGATACACAGATATTTGTTGAGAGTGTGACTGGTTCCCCTCTATGATACACAGATATTTGTTGAGAGTGTGACTGGTTCCCCTAAATGATACACAGATATTTGTTGAGAGTGTGACTGGTTCCCCTCTATGATACACATATATTTGTTGAGAGTGTGACTGGTTCCCCTCTATGATACACAGATATTTGTTGAGAGTGTGACTGGTTCCCCTCTATGATACACAGATATTTGTTGAGAGTGTGACTGGTTCCCCTCTATGATACACAGATATTTGTTGAGAGTGTGCCTGGTTCCCCTCTATGATACACAGATATTTGTTGAGAGTGACTGGTTCCCCTAAATGATACAAAGATATTTGTTGAGAGTGTGACTGGTTCCCCTCTATGATACACATATATTTGTTGAGAGTGTGACTGGTTCCCCTCTATGATACACATATATTTGTTGAGAGTGTGACTGGTTCCCCTCTATGATACACAGATATTTGTTGAGAGTGTGACTGATTCCCCTATATGATACAAAGATATTTGTTGAGAGTGTGACTGGTTCCCCTCTATGATACACATATATTTGTTGAGAGTGTGACTTGTTCCCCTCTATGATACACAGATATTTGTTGAGAGTGTGACTGGTTCCCCTCTATGATACACAGATATTTGTTGAGAGTGTGACTGGTTCCCCTCTGTGATACAAAAATATTTGTTGAGAGTGTGACTGGTTCCCCTCTATGATACACAGATATTTGCCCATAATTATACAAGTACTTATCAAGTATCTAATCAACCAAGATTGTTCTGTGGTGCTTTACATACAATGGTAATTATGACTTAAAATTATATTTACAAGAAAATAGAAACATAAGTTATTCTAAAACTTAAACCATTAATTGTTTTAATAATCCTAGTTATCCTACCATAAATAATATCTACTAAAATAAAAAATATATATTTAATAACACAACAACACAAATGTTCATGTCAGCCGATTATATAAAGGATTGTGTAAAAGACGTGTTTTAAAAGTTTTCTAATCAGCAGCAATGTCTTCCCCATCCTGACTGAATCCGGCAACTGATTTACCATATTACACATCAGTGTGAAGTGAAATGAAATGGTCTGAGAAATGGCAGATGTTGTTCAATTTTGAGAAATGTAAATGCCTACATACAGGACATGGGAACTTGGATGTAAACTATAAAATGAGAGATACTGTTCTATGTACTACTGTAAAAAAAAGGACTTAGGAGTTACAATAAGCACTGATATAATAGTTTCAGAGCAGTAATGTATTGTAGCTTCAAAGGGTAATCAAATTCTTGGGTTGTTTAGGAGAAACATAACATACAAGAAAATAGCTAATTATACATCTGTATAAATCAATAGTTAGACCTCATTTAGAATACTGTATACAAGCGTGGATACCATATCATAAGAAGGATATAGATACGCTTGAATGCATACAGAGGAGAACAACTAAAATTATTCCAGAACTGAGAGACCGAGTTATGAAGAACGCCTAAAAGAATGTGGTTTAATAACTTTGGAGACAAGAAGGTTAAGAGATCAGATTGAAGTTTTTAAGATATTGAATGGGTATGAAAATATTGATAGAAATATGTTTTTCTCACTCAAGAAAGATAGCAGAACTAGAGGACATGAGATCAAATAAGTAACGGATCAGTGTAGATTGGATATCAAGAAGTACTCGTTCTCACAGAGGACAATAAATGAATGGAACAAATTGTCTATGGATTGTATAACTGCTAGCAGCGTGAATATGCTTAAAAACAAGGTTGACACATCTCAGGAGGGCAGGTTACATGTAGATGAACATTGATGGACTCTCGATAAGCAAATGGCTTCCTTGTCCACTTGCCATCTAGGCCTTTGGCATGGATGGCAAATCTGATTAAATCTTGTTAAAATCTTGTAGTTAGCAATTGTTCGTTAAATATCTTTATCTTTTTAATCTTCCTTAGGTGTAGGCGAAAAAATTGTGTGTTTCCGGTAACCCGACCCTACCTAGAAAAACGGGCTGACCCTAATCTTTTTATTTGATATTTCAATCAATGTTTGTTTCGTTACATTTTCTTTAAAACTAATAAAACAACCCGCGAGTAAAATTCAACCTGTGTATTCGATGACATGTGTGCACAATCGAACTTGTTTGGGTCCACACACGTGATTGGCGGGATCGGAAATATTTCACCCAATGAGCGATCTTGTTACATGCTGAATCATGTTGGCTGGTGATGGCAAGATGGCACTTGCGTCTCTAGTCTGCGTAATAAAACGCCATTGTTTATTCCACATTGGAAATCCTACATGTACATTTTTTTGGCTGTGAAACGAAACGTTTGACAGCATTGCTAAAGAGTATGGCTGCAGCGATGGATCGTGTGAAATCGCCATGGCGGAACAGGAGGAAGGACCGTGGACTACAGTGTCGCACACGGACGTGTTTACCTCACAGACGCCAGTCATAAATGTAGTTACGGCGTATAAATGTAAATTCATCATGATATCATGAACGCCAGATCCTGACAATACCGGCCCTAGCATTGAGGCTCAGGCACCAAGGAATGTGTTTCAAGTGCTGAATGCAAGCAGCCAGTCAAATACCACTACCAGGCCTCGAAAATCCCTGCTGTCTGTCAAAACCTCCTGGACCTGGTACTTGTAAACTTTGTGAGTTCGTCTTCACTGACTAATCTGGATTAGAAATGTCAATGAAATTTTGAGCTGGCAGATCCGTTTTGTATTATATCTTTGTGATATAGCTGACGCGTTGAGAAATTGAAATGTGAAAACAGTTTCAAAATCAGTGTCAGATTTTCGAGATATTTTTGAAGAAGTTGAATTCAACATGTTACGCAGATTATCATTACTATGTCTTCGACCGCATATCAGGGTCACCTTTAATAGTTATTTATTTAATTTTTTACTATTTAAATACACTAAGCACTAAGTCAAAGGTGTGGTTGTAATATTAAAAGCTTTCCTTCGATTAATTAAACGCACGTATGTAAAGTTAAAGGCATGCTTCTAATTAATTAAGTATGTGTACGTGATGTTAAAGGCATGTCTTTAAATAATTAAGCACGCATATTAAATTGTAACCAATCGGAACCAGCGACGTGCATTGATATAATTTTATTTCGTTTTTGTGAATGGCAGTTGGAACATTTCTGGCCAGCGGGTGTTGCGTCACATTGTAATTTTTTAAGATTTATTTTAAAAGTATTCTTTGTTTTAATTAAACTGACTTTATTGTGTGATATCTACATTGAACATGACCATTGCCTTGGTGCAGACATTTTTTTGTGTAGGCCTTATGCTCCTTAGCTTGTTAATATTTCCACCCATGTATGATCACTTTGTTTTTGATGCGCCTCTGCGCTCGGGCTTCCGGGACTTTTGGTATGATAGAAGTTTTCATATTGTATTGTATCATTTTAGAAACGAATTCCCAAACAGACTGTGGTGTGTTTGTATAAATTGTAACTGGTGAAAGTGGTACTATAGTGAGTGTTAATGTTGTCCCGTGCAGGAGGGGAAGCCGGTCGCAGGCACTCGGCGCAGACGCCTCAGTCAGTGGCAACAGGCGAAAGAAGAGGGTAGGTATCCTTATCTAATCAAATGCCCCCTTTACATGCACTGTTGTGTGTGCTAACAGTGGGGATATGTGACATGTGTAATGAAGCTATGTAGTTGCAACCAAAACTAAACAGTTTTTATTTTGCTAATATCACAAAACAACTGAATAGGTTAATGAATAGGTCATTCTTCAATTTGATTTTTTAGATCGATTTGATTTTTTTTAGCTTGTTTCAAATCCATTTTTACCCATGTAGCATCCACTATGATGTAAGCTAAATGTCATTTAGTTTTTATGAAATCATCGAACAAATTATTATGTTTTTGACCAGATCCGGGCAGTATTCTGCAAAAAGACAAATGTGGTCCAGCGCTATACACTATGATATAAAACTATTCAAATTATTATATTTTTGACCTGATCCGGGCAGTATTCTGCAAAAAGGCAAATGTGGTCCAGCTCTATACACTGATCTAAAACTATTCAAATTATTATATTTTTAACCGGATCCGAGCAATATTCTGCAAAAAGGCAAATGTGGTCCAGCTCTATACACTGATCTAAAACTATTCACATATACTTTACAAGATCTAATGGTCAAAGTTAATTCTTTCAATGTCTTAACAGAAGTTTATTAAATTGACTATGCATTAACACATCACAGATCTGAACATCAATTAACCTGATGCACGACCAGCTAAATGACTTGATGAGGGGGTTTTAATATGTGGAATTGTATCAGAATGTTAAACAATTATATCATGCAACTTAATTTATGTTATTTTAATATGTTTGATTAACTGGGTCGTACCTTTTGTGTAGATGCTGCATGACAGCTTAACTGGAGAAAGACAATAAAGAGTTTGCCTGATGTGTAGTGTTTATTCGACAGCTGAAGCAGCATATGGCCGAGCAAAGATGACTGAAGGCATATGGATGCGCAAACGTATGGCCAAGTCCAAGATGGCCAAACTGAACCGGGAAGAAAGTCTGGACGTCCCAGCACATGTAAGATGCAAATGTTTTCTCAGCAGATGCATTGTATGCGCTTGTTTTTAAAGGCATCTCCTCAATTTTTTTGCTAGTTTCATTTCAAATTCATTTTGCAAAAAATCAAACCTACCTAGTATCCACTGCAACATGCTAGCTCATTTGTGCACCTTTTGTATGTAGTTTTTATGAAATCATCAGACAAACTATTAAATTACTTAACGTTTGTTCAAACGTTAAGTGAAGTGAAAATGGAAATGCTGAAAACTCACCACTAGCGTCACCTTTGGTGAAGTTGTGTAACTTTGTCGTGTGATCAGCGAGAGGATGGAAGTCACGCCCATGATCAGCATTGACCCGCATTTTGGATATCCACTGTTTTGTGCCTTACCAGATCTAACGACTAAAGTCAATTGTTTCGATGATTGGAACACACATTAAATCAACTGCGGATGTTACATAAACTATTCACACACTGGTAGTAGACACGACGTATTTGGACGTCAATAAACTGGATTTGTGATAGGCTAAATCAATTAAGGATGGCGCTTTAAATAAAAATATGAGGTGCATTAAGTTGGTACAATTCACAAAGGAAACATAAAGGCCTGTTGAATTAACAGACATTTTAACAGTTTATGGCAAAGATGCAAAGTTTCGCATTTCCTAACAATGATGCAGCTTTCTGTGCGACCCCGATTCTTGAATATTTATTATTCAGTTAGAGACCATACAAACAACGGTTAATAGGGACTAAACTAAATAACTATAAGTAAATAACTAATTAGATGCTACTTAGATGCAACATCATATATGTTAAGTCTCCCGAATTCGCTGGGAGACTCCCAGAAATCTATTATCATATCTCCCGGTCTCCCACATGGGAGAACAAACCTCCCGAATTTTCAATGGAACAAAAATATTTTAGTGTGGCCTCAGTTAACAAAAGATCGCCAATCCATCCTTTTACTCAAGCCCACAACAACAACAACAACAATGGTTATTTCAATTAAGTTTTCTGCAGACTAGAAAATGGAGGCTTGGCCAAACAATTTCAATGTGTCTTGCTTGTTGAATTGTTTATTGTGGCAGTACGAGCTGTCAAAGCCGGCGGAATATAACGTGATTCACTAATCCTGTCATTCAATTTGCTGAAATATTGACGCGGAAACTTGAAATAATCCGGCCTAAAGTGAACTGACACAGAACGAAGTGAGAAAACAAAATGGCGGATTAGTAAATTAAAAGCTCAGACGACCCAGAAACACGTTTATAACGACGATGCTCATTCGCAGCATATAGCCCTCTCGCTCATTCATACATATTTGAATATGCCAATCATAGAGCTTAGAGCTTTTCGTGGTACATATTTAGATACTATGGATGAAAACGTACATGTATTCTGCAGAGCATAGTAAAAGCAATCAAATATGGGTATCAACTATGTGAAGCATTTTGTAAGCTAGATCGCCATTGACTATGCTCATGAATAAATATGAAACAGAACAAAGAGTGATTCAGCTTTCCAATGACACCATTTGTTCCCGTGTGAGATACTGGTGACGGAAACGAAAATTGTTCCTACAGAGTGATATCAAAAGTGGCCCAAAATCGGCCAGAACGCTTTTCGCACTGATAGTGCGGGCCGAATTCAGCCCAGTGGTCACTCTCAGGGTTAATAGTACCAAAACCAAACCAAAACTGATCTAGTGGTAATTTTCATGCATGATGAGGCTGTGAAATACTCTTATTTACTAACAATTATCTGATACCATGAGACCCTCCAATTTACACATAATTCTCCGAGACCCTCCGATTTACGCATAAGTCTCTTGCATTTGCATTTCTCACACTTAACATGTGTGCAACATTTATATTTAGAAATCGGCATATAATGTTATATATAGTGAGTATTTTTTTTACAATTGGCAGTGATAACTAAAATTGTATTAAATTTAAAATAAACACCATATATGGGTTAGTCAGCATCATTTAGCTCACAAATTGAGTACAGTCACTCAGCACGGAAAATGTCATAGCGAGGTACAAGAAACACATGCATCTATCATACCGTACTGGTGCCATGATGCTGGCATGGTGATCACTTCATGACTAGGCGGCTGAAGGGGTATATGTCCCATCCTAACTGATGGCTCAACCAGGAGTTTCATAAACACTGGGTTGGCACATGAGTAGGAATTTTGAAAAAATGTATCATGGATGAATCACTAAAAACTGGGTACAACCCTGCATGGGGCCTGTATCACGAATAACAAGAAGTGTGAATAAGGGTCACCTATAAAGAAACCATGTTGGTGATGAAATATATGGTGAATGTAGAAGCTTGACGAGGTACACCATTACAACCATGTGAGTCATTGGGATTGACCAGCCCAACTGTAGTAAAGATTGACTAAGTGTCTGGATAAGTGGGGATTGACGAGGACAAGAAGGTCTAAGCATGAAGTGCATGTTTACAAGTAGAGATTAATAAACATTAGAAGAAAAACGAGAGAGAGAGAGAGAGAGAGAGAGATAGGGAGAGAGGAGAGAGAGAGAGAGAGAGAGAGATCAGAGAGGCAGGCAGGCCGAGAGAAATATATAAAAGTTTTCAGTTTGTACCAGATCAAAACATTTATCCAAGTTTCATGAGCAACGGAGCTTTCAGGTTTGACAATTAAAATTTGTAATTCACACGTCAAGATATTTTAATCTGCCTTTGACCTCCCTCGTGTCTGTTCACTAAGTAAGGATACATTAAAAAAACTTTACTAGTTCTTGTCATTGTAATACTCTTCTTTGACGAACACTGTTGCCACGGTTGCACTACATAGTAACAGTTAATCAGAAGATATATCTGAGTATTTCTTATTATACTCTATGTACATTTTGCAGGAACAGAAGGCGGAGAGAGTGAAACAGTTGCTGAAGACGAAGAAGATAAAACAACTGAAGATGGTGACAGTGAGGAGCAGGCATGTCTCAAGAAGGAGCCCGCCAAGGGTCCGAGGTAGACACCAGTCTAGGAGCGCCAACGCAAGGTCCAGGGTTAGGAGCCCGGAGAGAAGGAGTCTGTCCAACGTGTCCAGAGTACGAAGCAGAAGCAGGCACCAATCAAGGGGGCGTTCCAACATGAAGAACAGGAGCCCGTCAAACGCGTCCAGAGTACGAAACAGAAGCACGCACCGGTCAAGGGGGCGTTCCAACATGAGGAGCAGGAGCAGGAGCAGGTGCAGGACCCAAAACAAAAGTAACACATCAAAGGTCGCCAGGAGCCGCAGCCCGGGAAAGAGCACCCTATGAAGGGTTAATAAGATGAGGCGTTGCAAGAGCAAGAAGGTCAAGGGCACCCAACTGCGAAAGGTGAAGAGAGGAGGAATTCGCCAGCGATAAATGTCCTGCTGTTGTCGCAGTCATGGCATGTCTCCACGCCGTTTCCGTTATGTACATCTGAGATAACTACTGCAGAATGTGCAGTCCACCCAGGGTGGTACAACTTTAAAGACTCGACTGATAAGTCTATTTCTACGTAGAGAGACGCAGGACACTGTTGGCGTCATCGTTGGTTAGGAGTGTTTCACGAGCTACAATGCTTCCTTCGAATAAGTTCTTTGGTACATTTACACCCTTCAACCTATGATACTTCATGTGGGTCGCGTCATGCTGGTTGGTATTTTTATTGAAACGATTTGAACCTGTTGAGAAATTGGTCAAGATCCATTGTGCAATTGGAGTGAACAGTTGCAAGTTGTTTACAGAGGAAAATGTAGATTTAACGATCTTCCCAAAGCAGCCAAAACAGCGAATGTTGTGTACATTGTTCTAGTGAAGGGCAGCTAAGTTCCACTGTATCCACAAGAAAGACTCACGGATGCCGTCTGCAGCAGCAGCTGTTAAATATCGTGCAAATTAGCGTGCCATCATGTTGCTGTTTGAAGCAGGTTCTATTTACATTGTAATTTAAAGGTAGTACGAGCACGTGTTCATGTACCATGTCTACACTGCTGTATCAAATGCCATTCCCATTGTTGCGTATTTATCACCATGCTTACAATGGATGAATTTATTGTATAGTATTATTATTTATATATAATTTACCACTGTTGAATATAGCATGTAAAGAGTTGGCAGAAACATGCATCCTAGCATCAGGCAATTAGAAATGTCATTGCTTTCACATGAAGCATTGTCCAAAATTGGCTGTGCTATTTATGTTGAATCTTATGTTCGGCCCATCTAGTTTCCGTGTCCGAGTATTCTGACAACCACACATTCCAGTTGGACACATTGAAGGTTGATCTGCCAGCGTCATTCCATTATGTCCAAACTTATAAAACTAATGAACGTTTAGGAACCCTACAAATCCGTGTGACACTTTTGATAAAAAATGCAGAAATGACGTACAATCAGCATCTGGTCGAATGCATATTATACACCTGTTATTGGCACAGGATCTGTTTTCAGCAGATGCCTTTATGTGATATCCTTGTTTATTTTGTTTGGACATGTATGATTGCAGCTGACGACTACAAAAATGATACTCGGTGACTGCAGTTGTCTGCTTTTTAGTGAGAGTTTACATCTGTTGGTCTCTGCAGACTCTTCACGACAACGAAACCACCATTGATGTCGGATCAGCTACAATTGTACATGTTCACTGTTTTGAAAATATTAAAATTATTTTCAACAATCTGGTTTGTTTGTATATTCTACAACTTTATTGCACATGCACATTTTTTTTAAATAAAACAATCTGCTCAATTTAGCAACCTAGGTACAAAATAGTGCAAAAATAAAAAAATTTACTTGGCCACAATGCCAATCTTCTGAAAGCCTTTAGTGAAGTATCATTACAACCTGGTCCAAACACGGTCGTACACAAGCATTGTGTGTTTTCTTTCATTGACTGTATTGCGTCATCAAAGTTGGTAATATTGACTAACGTAAATTCTTCACGTCCGGTGCTTCTGCAGAGAAGAGAATGCCGTGGGGAGATGTATATTATGGACGGCTTTTATAAACCAAATAAGATGTACATACAGTTCAAATATATATGTTCATATAAAGCACCTTGTCACTACAATATAACAATGCGTAGAAATATACAGTTTTACTGTTGCAAGACTTCTAAAAAGGTATATCATAATATACATTCACATGAAGCACCACTGACAAATTAAACCAACTAATTTATCTTTAAAATATCTATAAACGAACACCATTTCTAAATCAGTAAGCTGTTACACACACAAAGTTATAGCCAACCTTATATCTAATCATAATATAAGACAGGCCACATCTGAAATATTCTGAAAACTATAGCTGATTTCTAAATTTAACGAGGTGTCTTGATCAGCATATTAGTTTAGGCACTTCCACCAGATGCCGGCACTATAGAATATTGGTTCTAAGTTGACCGCAAGATGGCGACTTTAATAAGGGGGTGTGCTGCATAAAATTATATCCATCACGGTATCAACATTGCCACATAGGTTGATTTTCATCATTGAACAGGTACAAACATTCATATTAGGTCTCATAAGCAGTGAATTCCTAGCCTATTGCCCTCTAACATGCTATCTACACAACTGAGGTATAAGTCATCAGCACAACACATTGTTACATTATAACATACATTGGCCTATATCCGGGGGAGGGGGAGCTAAATATATTACTAGTATACTTTCTTTGAGACAGATTCCACGTCGTTTTATGTGTCCAAAGCGCGTAACGTGTTTGGGGAAATTAAATTGAAGGGTATATATTTACGTCTCTCTTTTCGGAGGAACGTTACGCCACTTTCAATGCATATTTTACGCATTAAATGGTATATATTGTGTCTTACTCCATCCACTTGATATATGATATTCCATTAATTCGATCTTATTTAATATGTCTATGTAGAACTTTTCTATTTCCGGATTTATTAAATATAAACTCACAAATAGCCAGATGTATTAACTCCGTCCAAACAAGCAGAAATATAAACCTTTGCAAATTACCACATCAGGACTAACGCTACCAATGCCCATTTCCGGCGAATCGAAAGCGTTTGGGCCACTACTTTGAATACAAGATGGCCGCCCTACATTCGTACACCGGAGCCGCGCATCTGCAAGATGGACAGTATGCCGGCGAGCAGGCACAGAATTGACGCGATCACTGTCACGATGAATGACCACGACAAGTCTTGAGACTTCGTTCCGTAGATCACGAAGCCGATCAGCATGAAGAGCGCTACAACAAATCACGGGACTTTTTACAAAATTGTTCAACGAACAAGTCATCAGACGTTTAGTTTATTGAACTATATCATATTCTTCAGCAGATATCACAGAGCTGCACGAGACAGAACATAGTTGTTAACTGTGGCAGCGAACTGTGCATGTGTTTGTACTTCATTTGCAAACGGTCCCTTGTCACGTTTCATCTTCGTGTTCGATCGGATTCGTGTTACTTTTAGGCGGAACGTTGGGAAATTCGATAGTAAACCTGACGTAATGTTTACTTTAGCATCACAACTTTACGAGTGGACATGATTCGAACATATGTCGGGTGAATCGTTGAGATCACAAGTTAGTGTTGACAAACATGTGGTGCACCATTCGTTGCGTTCGTCGAACGCTGTCAGTGTTACGTACATGACAGAAGGCAGACGACAACAAGGGCGATGATGGTCGTGTTCTTGCTGACGGTATGCACACACATGTAGATGCACACGAGGATCATCGCGATGAGCAGACCAACCAGGCCGATGGTGATCATCGCCTGCACTGCACGCATCCAGTCTGCAACGGCACAACGCATAGGTTTAATAAGTGATTGGATAATGTAGCATGGACACTGTATCGAAACCCTTAACATGTGCCCATTATGAACCAACGACGTGAACGTCGATCAAAAGTCAACGTTATCTTTGGTATTTTATTTAATTTCCAATCAAAACTGAGCCAGTTGTACTGAAATGAAAGACGTCTTCAACGAATTTTACTGATGCAAACATAGAATACGTTTGGCTGTTGGTCATGTACTTGCTAGTAGTCACGAAATGTAATTAAACGAGTTACGGTACTAACAATAACGTGATCGCATGCGAGCTCGTTCCAGGCGCGAACTCACACTCCCTCACATTCATAGAAAAACGTATAGCTCATCTTTTGATTTATCTTTATTTGACACCTGCTTTATCCTATTGTATTACGACACTTATGCGTGTAACTTTGGTTCGGTTAGGGCATTTAGGCCAATATTATGTTCAGTTATTGTCGTTAAGCAATTTCTCAAAGTCCCGTTTTGATAACAATTCTGGAGAATTACATTATCGCTGTTATTTGACACGGGCACCCAGAATGAAAACAATTAAAACAAACAAAACAGGACTATTTCGTTGAAAAAGAAAACTTGCAAAGCCAACCAGATTCGCAATCTTCAATTTACGTAACACCAGAGGTTTACAACTCGATTTGCAACTAGAGTATTACATTTCGCTGCAGTGCCGTTTGCCACGAAGCTGATCTCATTCCAGTCCGTGTTCTATTTTCAGCGCGTGTATTATTAGTGATGGCTTGCCAAACTGACAAGCCGAATCAGGTCGAATTTCTTGCTGAGACGAGTCAAAAATACTTGGATGAATAACACTGAGTCGCCTCAGATCAAACACGTTGAACTAATTCTTCCGGCAGAACGTTATCATTCCAGGTCAGTTGGACGCATCTCAGGCGGATTGCGTTCCAACGTGGGGCATAATTGAATAGAATGACAGAGAGCATTTGCTCTCCTAAACAAAAGAAACGAAACAAAAATATTTATCAACACTTGTTTATGAAGTGAGTCTTTTTTTTGAAATGTATGAGAAAGAATGGCGCGATTGTTTTGGTAGCATATCCTTCTACTCTAGAACACTATATATTGCCGTTTTTACTTCACAATAAAAATTATATATTTTAAAATGTATCCAACAAAGATCGACTAACTACAATATGTGGCTGTGGCAAGAGGTGACAAGAGAGGTTGCTGTTCCTTGTGCTGTTATTGACTCACGCTGCGAGATTAATGACTGATTTTGATTTAGTCCTCTTCCACACTTGGTCATTGCCTCGACAACTGACCTCCTCCAACAGTTGTTGGCCTGCTTGGTTTTCTTTTCCCTTGAGGATTCCATTCTAGGGCCTGTCTCGTGACATAGGTGGGTTCTACCCGGAGGGTGTGTCCTATCCAGGTCCACTTCCTTTTTTTCAATCTCCTTCCTGATGCTGTGTTGGTTTGTCATCCTTGTGAGTTCTTTGTTTGTGATCTTGTCTTGCTATTTAATTCTGTGAATGTGTCTGAGACGTTTGTTTATGAATGTTTGGAGTCTTGTTGTCTTGGTTACTCTCTTGTTGTCTTGGTTACTCTCTTGTTGCCTTGGTTACTCTCCGTGTCTCAGAGCTATATGGTAACCACATATATAAATAAACACGGTAGTAGTCTATAGGAAAATTATTAACGATGTAACTTTGTAAAAACAATAGGCTTTTCAAATTGGTGACATTTCTTGTTGAGAAGAATTGTGCATATCATACTGTCTTTTCTGATTAATTATAATGAACATCGATTTATTTTACTTGATCTATTAACAAATTATATTTCCTCACAATATAAGCCCAAAATTGCTTCACTGAAAACAGCAAAACGGTAATTCCTACAGTGGTCTAACGGCATTAAAATTAATATTTGTTCTCATTCTCAAAATTGTTTGGCTACTTTAAGCATTGGTTTTAAATCCACAGCGACGGTATTCATGCATTTTCATGCCAAATTTTTAACGAAGTGGGTTTCCTGTAATGGCCGTACGTAACACGAAAAAGAAGTAAAAAGCAAGCAGGAAGAACTGGCGGAAAACAAAAAATTTAGCTGCTGAAGTTGATCAATAAATATATAGGTATCCGGCAGGCTTGGTGTCTCCCGTCTGTCTAGCTCAAGCGCTAGGCGGCGTGACCTTTTCACATGTAGATACTGCCAGTGATTGCGTCTGGGCAAAACATGTGCATCCATGTTTCATTATTACGATGTTAAACTATACAACAAACCTATGTTTAAAACATGTTTAACTATCGGAATGTAGACTAAATTGCCAATGCAGGAACTAATGCGAGTAAAACTGGTGCCGCCACCCTTGCAGAGGCTGGTCTCACGATGGGGTGATGTCTTCCAGCCAATCGCAATTTTTCCACCTACGCTCGTTCCCGTCATCGGCCGAGCTTCGCCGCGACGCTTCACAGCGCCCGTCTGCATATTAATACCACAAGACCCGTGGGTGTGCCGGAACATGTCGTTTATCACGGACTACCAGCAGGTAGCAGCCTAGGCAACGCTAGGCACGCCCTTGCAACGAAATTATTCCGTGACGCACGCCCATCTTCGACCGGTCGCCCCACAAGGTGATCTAATCCCACGCCCACTACCGTCCCACCAGCTTTCCGTCCACCGTGGTGTTACGCCAGAACCGACCCGTATATTCCGCCGGCTGCTCGAGCCCGCTGGTTGCCGAGATAAACAGTCTGCTTGGTGTTATCTATCGATACTGGGTCCGTATTCTGAATAGCTGTCAACTTCCCAGGTTGTTTACCACGATTGCTGGCTGTGACGTGTGGACAGCAGGTGGGGCTTTGCGGCAATCTGCTGTGGGCTGGTGGAAGCGTTGCTGTGGGTGTTAAGGTCAGACTGCTGCTAACGATGGCACGTAAAAACTAATCAAGTTGACGGGGGTTGCACGGTTGGAAGCAGACAGTGGGGGTGTTTGTTCCTAGACGCGGCTGTCACAACCAGTCGACGTCAACGGTGGTGCCAGGAGAAGGGACAACTCGCGGCACACAGAGCATCTGCACGAAATGCCGGGTCGCTCTGTCGAGTTAGCGCACAACTTGACACCGACCCCGGACCGACCCCACAGACTACGGACTCACCCCATCGCTGACCATTACATGTCATAATTTCTTTTTATTTAGGAAAATGCATGATTTATGCAGGTGTTGGGGGAGTTCTGTTATAATAAAAAATTAACATTTTGAGGATATAGTTGGGTTCGCTACGGATGCTAAGAGTGGGCGCCGGGGGTTGACTGATTCTATGTGTAATCCACATAGACGTGCAATATAAAAAAATGTAGATTCGAACATGCGGACCTATCAGATCCTGGATACTTTGTCGTGGGAATCAATTCGCTGCTAGAGTGTCGTATTGTAAAGTAGTGAATACTTCAATAACAAGTTATGCAGTTAATTGTTGAAATGGATTGTCTTATTCATATATAAAAACAAGGCAGGTACAGGCAGACACGAACCGATAAACAGGTACACCTGGTGAGCATCAGCTAAGTAGGAACGCTGCCAGGAAGCGACGACAAAACACGACAGCCATAGAACATTAGTCTTGTCCGCGGAACAATGAGAATATGAAAAAATGAGAATAAAATAGTTCTCTGGAAATCTCAGGAGGAGAGGGCAGCTGGTGTAGTCAGACACTGTATGTGTCCGAGGAGATAGAGTACCGAGCCAGCTGGGGCTGGGATGACAGTAGCTGTTACCAATTATTATGGACGTACCTGGACTGACCAACAGCCAAAGATGCAAGTATTTACTAATAAGGTGGGACAACATGAGGGGAGTTGCTATGGTGATGATGAGGGGAGTTGCTATGGTGATGGGACCAGAGGAAAATAGCGTCGTCGGAGAACTAAGATACATGGAGGTAGAAAGTAGAAGGAAAGAAAAGTGGTAGAACAGAAGAGGAGAGAAAATATAGAAGAGAGAAGCAGATTGTACTAGAGAGGTGGAGAGAGGTAGAACAGAAGAGGAGAGAAAATATAGAAGAGAGAAGCAGGTTGTACTAGAGAGGTGGAGAGAGGTAGAACAGAAGAGGAGAGAAAATATAGAAGAGAGAAGCAGGTTGTACTAGAGAGGTGGAGAGAGGTAGAACAGAAGAGGAGAGAAAATATAGAAGAGAGAAGCAGGTTGTACTAGAGAGGTGGAGAGAGGTAGAACAGAAGAGGAGAGAAAATATAGAAGAGAGAAGCAGGTTGTACTAGAGAGGTGGAGAGAGGTAGAACAGAAGAGGAGAGAAAATATAGAAGAGAGAAGCAGGTTGTACTAGAGAGGTGGAGAGAGGTAGAACAGAAGAGGAGAGAAAATACAGAAGAGAGAAGCAGGTTGTACTAGAGAGGTGGAGAGAGGTAGAACAGAAGAGGAGAGAAAATATAGAAGAGAGAAGCAGATTGTACTAGAGAGGTGGAGAGAGGTAGAACAGAAGAGGAGAGAAAATATAGAAGAGAGAAGCAGGTTGTACTAGAGAGGTGGAGAGGGGTAGAACAGAAGAGGAGAGAAAATATAGAAGAGAGAAGCAGGTTGTACTAGAGAGGTGGAGAGAGCTCGAACAGAATAGGAAGAAGACGACACACTTGTACTTGGAGTTGAACGATGGTTGTATGTCTACAATAAAACGTGTTTGCCACGACTGACCGAAACCTGGACTTTGGTTGAGACTTATAGGTAAGTTTGATTCTGCTAGGCACGAAAGCGAGCGCTGATTATACATAGGTGCTACATTCAAATGCTTTGGCAGTTCAACGGGATGGGACAGAACGAGTCAGACTTGATTAGTATGTAATGTCACGCCTAAGACAACAAGGCCTCTATTATTACAGTGTCTTTGAAAGTTGTTTAACAGATCGAAAACTGTCGCGTGGGGGCGGATTTTGCGCGTGACCAAGTCGTGCCGGCCTTTGTGAAAAATAACAGCGCGACAGACAGCACGTGGTCGCGTTGTTCCGCAGCAAACAATAACACGCCATGCGTGTAGGAATTTAAATGCTACATTATGCATGCATGATATTGCATCGGCCGATCCTGTCCAGGCAAGTAGCCTAAAGCAGTGTCAGTTGGCAGAACAAATGACCGCTGAGCGCCAATAGTGGTATACCGAGAACGAATGATCGGCGAACACCAACACGGGTAACATGAATATCAGCAACAGCAGACTCCGCTGACAGTCAAACATCGCTCGGGGAAACGGAAATTATACATTAATATCACGCAGCTTCGTATAGATTTCCTTAGACTGTGGATTGTTAAAGGCCCGCATAAAAGAAAAGCTTGTATCAACGCACAAATGGCAAATTTGTCTGTTTGTATGCATGATTGCACGGGACCAGACAGCCAGCTATACGGCCGCCCTAGAACTGCCTGTCATCTCCACCGATACATTACTGTAAGCGCCTGGAGCATTAGGACAGCGCCAGCTCAAAACACGCCAACAGCTGCAAGCAGTCAAATCGAGCGAAACCATTTCTCGTTCGTTTACTACCGGCCGCTCCGTCAACAGTCGGTGTTACTGTCGCGGTAAATTTGGCTCGGACGGACCAATTTTGCCATAAAATTATTCAGCGTGTGTAAAAAAGTTTTATAAACACTATCGTAATTCGGCATTTCTCGTGGTCATTCACCTGCAGCCTTTACACACACACACGCACGCACACACGCACACACGCACGCACGCACGCACGCACGCACACGCTCTCGCTCTCGCTCTCGCTCTCTCTCTCTCTCTCTCTCTCTCTCTCTCTCTCTCTCTCTCTCTCTCTCTCTCTCTCTCTCTCTCTCTCTCTCTCTCTCTCTCTCTCTCTCTCTCTCTCTCTCTCTCTCTCTCTCTCTCTCTCTCTTTAATTGCAGATAGGGATTTTCATCAATCCAGTTTGACGTGAGAGGTCGCATAAATTATTCGTAAGATAATAGTTGAGATACGGCGATACTCGGCCAAGAAAAGAAGTCGGTACTTCCTGAAAGCGGCCATTTTATCTACTGCACATAGTCGTAATGTATGACACTCAATGATCACTGCTGTTATTTTCTAATAAAGTTGCTACGTGTGAGTGAGTGTGAACAACTCTATGTAGGGGAGGAGTTGCTTGGTTTCAGATCGACATTTCACAAACAAACCCAGCCAGTGACGACACCAGTTGCCATGGAGCGGCTGTTTCGCTAAAACACAAGTCTTGCCCTCGACGGGCGTGTGTGACTACCGTAACCTTGGCAACCGCTCAGTTTATGTATATGACTTTTGTGAACTCGATACGAAATGTCTAATGCACGGTCGGACTCGCCTAGGCCGGGAACTAGGCGAGGCACCGAACCAGCAGACGGCAGCCGACGACCGTCTCTACGCGGCAGTCCAGCGGTGGATGAACTATGAATACGACATTACATTGCGGCAGTCATTATGCATTCTCCAGTGCTTGTCCTAAATGGGGGTGCCAGCGCACCATCGGGATTCACATCCATGTTCCCACCCCACGGTCGGACTTGGGATCGATGCATTCGGAGCAGGGTTTTTGGTAACCCCAGGTGAAACGAGGCAGTGTTCGTTGCCACACCCCGAGGAATTGCAAATATCAAAATATAATCTCATGTAATAAATTATTCGTGTTGTTACAGTGACATAAATAAATAGCTGCAATGCACCGTTCGGCTGGATCAATCAATATGCAGTGGCGTATTCAGGTGGGGGTTGTTGGCCCATGCTCCTTGGCTTTGGGATATGAATGTTTCCGTGAATAACCTGTTGCGTCACTTCGCGTTAGCATGGCAAACTAGTGGGTGATCCGAGATCCTAGATGCGCCACTGTCAACACAGTTTCACCATACTGCTAAGGGAAAGAAACGTTTCGACGAATGGTTGTGTTTACAAAAAAAGGAATGCAGTTTATGTTACGCAGTCAAACGCCGAGTTGTACATCGTCCCCTGGCGGAGATCGACGGACGGCGTTTGTTGCCGACAGGGTGCGTTGCTATCGACATTGCTGTACACGCGGTCGATGACTCGAAACTGCCTGGAATCGTTCGCAGATGCGACTGACGATGTTATCAGACGAGCTTCACCATTTGTTGTTACTAATTAGGCCTTGTCCACCTGTTTCTAATTAGTTGTGGCGGTCTTTACACCCTTGCCACGTTACACGGTGGCGTAATGCTATGTGGAATTTAAATGGCGTCATATAGTGGCCACCGCTTAACAGAATCACTTCAGGTCAGAGCAATTAGATTACAGGGAGCAGCTGATTCTTTTACATGGGCACTATTGACGGGTACTATTGGCGGGCACTATTGACGGGCACTATTGAGGGCACTATAGGGTGGGAATAGGGAATGATTCCGTCTCAGCCAATATAGTTGATTCTACTAAGCGGCTGATTCGGTTATTCGTGATTCTGTTAAGCGGAGTCGATTGTAATACTCCGGTCAATAACTATCTGTATTTGGCGTTTCACGTAATGTCGCAGTCATTTACTGTGACTGTAGTCACGTGCTAGCCTTCAAATAATCACGTGACATCACGACCTTTATCTTTATTTAATGTGCGGGTTTCGTGCAATTAAAATAATATGATATTGTTGGTCAATTTGCATATCCTGTTCAGGACGTCACAGCTCAACTCTTTCTGCAGTATCGATATCTTTCTCCGGCTATTCCCCCATCCGATGTCGCTGTTCCGAAAACATATGTCCCGTAATTGTCGTGGCTTGCCTCTGCTACGTCCCGTGTCGCTGTTCTCTCCAGTATCGTCTTTTCCAATCCATTGCGCCTCTTAATCTGGCCACAATATTTAAATATCTGGCGCTTGATAAAATTGCACAACCAATTATATGATTTTGAGTAAGCCAAACATTTAGATGTGCATATGTATCCACGTATATACAGATGCATGCACTACACAAGTTCATGCACACATTGGCTTAGCCGCTACAATATATGCACCCACATCCTTCCGTATAATATTATGTCAATAAGTCATCAAAATAAAAGTGTCAACGTATAACTAATAAAAAACGTGTTAAATCTTGTTAAACTGCACCCTAGCCAGCTTCAGGGGTTGCCTGCAGTACGCGTGGTCGGCGTCGTAACACAGAGTTGAATTACTATCATTAGCGATACCACGCAATCCAGTTCTGCCGAGTTTCGTGGACTTCAATGCTGTAGCAACGTCTCAACAACACGTGACCTCCTACGCAACAGCCCCTCGTCATCCCATCAACCCATCCGTCATCAGGAACTGACTCATCCACTTACATCAAGATGTGTACCTCGGATCAAAGATCGCCGACGGAAGTTTGCTTCAAGCGTCCTTGCAAAAAAGCTACGCCCACAGCATCCATGGGTCTCGGTGTCTAAATACAAGGCTACGCTCTCTTATGTGTGTAACTATCAAAATGACCTCTTATCGGAGTCGTCGGTGTGTAAAAGTACCAGATGTAGTTGGTCTTCGTGTGTAAATACCACACGTACCTGTTCTCTTACTATGTGTACAATAAACTAAATTATGTATATAAATAACAGATGTAGCTGTCCTGTGTGTGTAAATACCAGGTGTATATATCACCGGTTTGTAAATTGTAGCGACATCGCGAGAATTTCACCTTCAATCCGCGCGTGATACTGCAATGTGAGGAATAATCAGATCAATATTGAACGTCTGTGTATATTTAACAGCCAGCAGGGTGAACATTTTATCCTGCAGCTCTATTATCAGCTGGTGAAGAAAGATTAATAACGTGATATGTTATTTAATGTAAATATCGAACATTGTTACAATCGCATTGCGCACGGACGTCATGTGGTGCGTGCTAAAGAAGCGCTAGCTTATTTACTTTTCAGCACACGCAGACTGAGTCGGCGGCCGTACCAGCACACTACAGACACCGCCACTGAATTGCTCAGTGCGAGCCTGGACGCATCTGCCCATTGTAAATACCAATTTACCAGGAGTAGCCATGCGATTGGCGCAATATGTCCCCCCCCCCTCCCACCCACACAGTGCCCTGACACCAATAACAACAAACACGCCGGTGACAGCAGCGGTGCTAATCCGTGTCTTATCATCCAAAAAGCGGGAACGAGGGACCTGGTGAGAAAGCGACATTTCCAGCCCGAAAGCGGTAATGTTGACACCTATGTACAGTCGCCACCCCAGGACACCACCCCGCCACCCCAGGGCGCCACCCAAGGGCGCAGTCCCGAAGCACCACTCCCTACACACTCACCGTTAACGTGGTAATGACTACCGCATGTGCAGCTCATCCACAGACCGGTGTAACTGTTGCCTCTGACACTCCAGGCCGTCGTGCTGAAGCCGATCACATAGAGCAGACACGACAGGGCCAGGGTGACGAAGATGCTGCCGGCCAGGCCTCGGAAGCTGATCGTGTGCACCGCCATGTTCGTCGTGCGGGTCGTAGTCGTTGTCACAACAGGCATCGTAGACAGAAGGCGCTGCTAGCGGTAGCTGCAAATGCAAGACGAACGTCGTTGTCATATAATCAGCGGATTGCGTTTAACAGAATCGCAGATAATATATTCAGCCGTTTAGTAGAATCAAATTGATTGGAGTGGACGGAATCATTCCCTATCGTCGCTGTGTTAAAATGCGCCGCTTAAAGGTTCTTAATCAATTCGATGTTTTCACTAGTCTCATTTCAAACTAATTTTGCAAAAAAAGAACCCTACCTAGTATCCACTGCAAAATTTTACCTCGTTTGTGCAACTGTTGTCTGTAGTTTTTGTGAAATCATCAGACAAACTATTAAATTAGTTAATGCTTGTTCAATCATTAACTGAAGTGAAAATCGAAATGCTAAAAAAATCACGGTGTTCTTCCTAAGTGAAATGTCGTAACTTTGCTATGTGATCGGCGAGAGGATGGAAGTCACGCCCATGATCAGCATTGACCCACACAGTGTTTACCATTTTGGACATCCATTATTTTTATCCTTACCAGATTTACCGCCTATTGAAATTATCCAAAAATACAGTTATACTGCCAACATGCTCTACCAGCAAACTTGCCAATGTGTCAGCTCAAATGCAGTTATGTCAGATGATATGAATTTTTTTATTGCGCACATCTAAAATTACTGTGCCCTACATTCGTCTAACTGAGGCATGAACCCTGTAGAGACAACAACAAGACCAAGGCTAACGGGGAGCGTGTGTTGTGTGCTTCAGTGGGTCCTATTTCTGGGGTCAGCCGCCTCCAGCAAGACCGTTCACGTCAAATTACATCTTCGCTAACCATAACTATTTAAATTCTTACCAGGTACGCATTAAACGCTATGATTCACTAATTTAACTCGTGGTTTCACAGAGCCCCAACGACCTGGTTTCACAGAGCCCCAACGTCCTCGTTTCACAGAGCCCCAACGACCTGGTTTCACAGAGCCCTAACGACCTGGTTTCACAGAGCCCCAACGACCTCGTTTCACAAAGCCCCAACGACCTCGTTTCACAGAGCCCCAACGTCCTGGTTTCACAGAGCCCCAACGTCCTGGTTTCACAGAGCCCTAACGACCTGGTTTCACAGAGCCCCAACGACCTCGTTTCACAAAGCCCCAACGACCTGGTTTCACAGAGCCCCAACGACCTGGTTTCACAGAGCCCTAACGACCTGGTTTCACAGAGCCCTAACGACCTGGTTTCACAGAGCCCTAACGATCTGGTTTCACAAGCCCCAACGACCTGGTTTCACAGAGCCCCAACGTCCTGGTTTCACAGAGCCCTAACGACCTGGTTTCACAGAGCCCTAACGACCTGGTTTCACAAGCCCCAACGACCTGGTTTCAGAGAGCCCTAACGACCTAAGTCTGGGCCGTTTGTTACGTTTTGTTTTTTCACTATTTTATTAGTAAGAATTGTTCACTCTCTTTTGTCGTTCTTCTTCGCTTTCTTTGTCTGGGCCGCTCATTAAATACTACACGCGTATTCCACTCACAATTAACTCCAGCATATGTCATAATGTTTACGCGCTAACGCTAATTAGACTACTTCGACGGAGAACGAAGAGAGCGCGTTCACGATCCGTCTCTGGTCTATACTCATCGTCATCTTCTGTAGCGGTCCGAAAGATATCAGTGAAGCCAAGCAACAAATAACACCTGTTGGATCTGAAAGAACGATATTTTACGATCCATTGTATTGCGTCAGTGCTGCCAACTATACGAAAAGACCACACAACGTTGCGTGGTTCACTCTTCATTGACTGTCGAGATTATGAGAAAATAGTTTCTGTCGCCGATACCTTACAGTAATAAAAGTACTATCGCGGGAACACGAACAGTCATGTGACCTGCTGTGAAGGTGAACATTACACACGGTATAA
>BSQZ01000024.1:6807500-6882500 GCA_033239005.1 Lamellibrachia satsuma
CGACATTCAGTGTTTACTATGAAATGTATACTTTGTCGGTGGGTTTAGTGTTAATGCCCCAGTAGTCAGAGCCCGATGTTTGCCACCGCAGCTACATTAATTAGCATTGAGCACTTGGACTGTCTAGGCAGGGCTCGAAGGCATACACTGTGTAGCCACAGTTCAGTATGGCATATAAAAGTTGGTTGAGTAGTTGTATTTTTAGGCCAGCGATTGGGCTTTGGAAACAAGAGAAAACAAATTGTGTCTGAATAACACACAAAATTGGTCAATACACGTCTGATGTATGGGATGCTGAGAAATGTACGTACAGTAAATACGTATGCTGAATATTTAACACTTTTTTCTAAGTTGACATTTTAAGTAAAAATACTATAACTACTAGGCTGGAGCAATGCATCTCAACATTGCTTGTTAAAATAAGTGTTGCACACAGTGGACGAAATAGCAGTATAACTACATGCTTTCTGCTGTGTGCACTATTAGCTAGCCTAACCTAATTATTCTAGTTAACCACATTTGAACTTTTGTTTATATAATTGATACTGATCGAGTTTATGGGCATACTCAGAACCGTACCGTGGCGTGGTAACGGTGTTGACATTATGGTAATGATGTTGATAAATTAATGATTTCCTGGGTTTCACGCGGAACGCGTCGCTTTGTTACCGCGTGAACACCTGGTGTCTGGTGTATCAAAACACCTTATCATGAACTATGTTACCTTATTTTCTATGTTTACCAATAAAGGCACATTACATTCTAAATGTTGGTAAACATACGATGAAAAACTGCGCTTCTTCGCTGATTATTTAGCAAACAATATCTGCCTGTCTGTCTGTCTGTCTGTCTGTCTGTCTGTCTGTCTGTCTGTCTGTCTGTCTGTCTGTCTGTCATTTTTACCATGTCACTGTGATGTCAAACAAACGGTCGCGAAACATAATGAACTATTATTTTGTGAGCTGTGGGTGGTTACATGCATGTTGGTAGCGGTGATGAAAATATGTTGACCCGGACAGTCAGCTAGGACATGCAGGCCCGTAGCCAGGGGGTTCAGGGGGTTCACATGAACCCCCCTTTTCCAAAAATATTACCCCCCCTCGAACCCCCCTTTTTCAAAAATGTGAACCTTTTATCGTGAAATATTATTTTCATAGTATTGGTGGGATCACGCTTTAGAGAGCAGTTTTCATGCTTTTGAGAAGAAGGTTCACATTTTTGAAAAAGAGGGGGGTTCACATTTATGAAAATAACATTATCTTCATATTATTGGAGTGTTTACGCTTTTGAGAAGGGGGTTCACGTTTTTGAGGAGGTGGGTTCACATTTTTTGAAAACGGGGTGCACTTTTATGAAAATAATATTATCTTCATGTTATTGGTGGGTTCACGCTTTTGGAAGGGAATTCACTTTTCTGGAAAGGGGGAACACGTTTATGAAAAATACTAAAATTTAATAATATTGGGGGGAGGGGTTCACGCTTTTGAGAAGCAGTTTAAATTTTTTTTAAGGGGGTTCACATTTATTAAATCATTATATTATCTTCATATTATTGGGGGTTCACACTTTTCAGAGGGGGAGGGGGTTTCAGATCTAATAATATATTATATATTATGCAGCTCTCTGATTTGTTTGATACATAATCTTATTCAAACTATAAATGTGTTGCCAAGTCACCTTACGTGTGGTCAGCTGGTAAAAGCCAGAGAGAAATAAACAATGTACAGACAGTCGCAAAGCCGTTATATTCGAACAACATGAAGACTTGTAAGCAGCAAAAATGTTATGGTTTCAGAAAATATCTGCTCACTGAAGAAATGCAGGGTTAGCAAGCCAATTACTCTCTTTGTTGTGGTGGCATGCTATATGGCCTCCACACATTCATAACACACATATGCACGATTGCACGCACGCATGCACGCACGCACGCACGCACGCACGCACGCACACGCACACATACAAATCATCAGGCATGGGTTAATTTCAACTGTTAATTTGTTAATTGAACTAACTCAAGTTAATTTAATTTAATTAATTAACTTGTCAAGAAATGCAAATTTAATTTCATTTAATTAATTAACTTTCCAAAAAGGGGTTAATTTAATTTAATTGACAAATTAATTCCCAATTAACTCTCAATTAAGTGCTCATTTAACAGTTGATTTTACTGGATAGTTCACAGCCATGTTATCCAGGTGTTTTCAGAAGGCCTGCAATCACTATTTCAGGCATTAATGTGAGATTAGGTTCAGGCATGTGTGAATGAAAGGCAGATCATCATAGAGCACAAATGCACTGTACCAACTGGGGTGGGCTGGTACTTCATCAGGCACCTGTGCATCTATATTTTTTTCATGTAATATTATAACCGTTAATGGGCCGATGTAGAGAAAGGTAATATAGTTTCAATTTGGGATATTTTTACAGTGCCAATTTAAATCAAAAGCACGCCAATTCTAGTGATGCATAATAAATAATGTATACATAGTTAAATGCTAGTGTGTAATGGGACAACCTAATGATTTAGTATAAAACACTTCATAAATAACAACTTGGTGCATAGAAAGTATGTATGTAGTTGCACGGTTTTGTTAATGTGGTGGTTGAATAAAAGAGGAGACCCCACATCTGCAAATCTGCAGCCACAACTTTTCAACCTTTTCAGAATTTTTTTGTGTGAGGTTAATTTAATTTACTTGACCTGAGAAATGTTTTATATACAGCAAGACATGAAACCAGTATTTTGTACTGCTAGCTTTCTTTAATTGATGCTGATCTAAACTTGCACAATGATCTGTTTCTCATTCACAGCTTAGGTAGCAACAAGACTTATAACAGGATAAAATATGACTCCCCATGTGAGCTTGTAACGCCCCTGGAGTTTGTTTGGGAAAATATGACCCACGTGTAAACTTGTGGCGTCCTCCTGGAGTCGATTAAGAATATAATATTATATATCCCCGCATGAACCAGTGGCGCCCCCCGTAGTCTGTTTTGGGGGAAATGCCCCCCCCCTTGCGAAAAGCTGGCTACGGGCCTGACATGCCTACCGGATTTAACCGAGACTCCTTAAGTAAACACATATTTGACGTTGACATTTGATTTTAGTTCTTTATACAAGACATGTGTATCAGAGGTGGAGCGTAAATAGTTCTCTACTGAACGCGGCGTCTTCGTTTTCGGGATTGGGATTACTAACACGTGTATTCGGTTTGTCCAAACCTATCTTGATAAGTCTACGCTGCTTTGGCTTCTTAATCCACCATTCTTTCCTCTGTTATCAACATTTGAGTTTATTTTGGTACAATTTGTGCTGAGGCCATTTGTGCCCTCTATTCACACTGCTCGGGAGTTTTGAGCACTTGGCGTTAGTTCGAGTGTCTAGCACTGATGTCGATCTGGCTTTCATAAATAATTATGGTCTCGTAGTTCTTGAATCAGCTTAACTGCTCTTCGTTGTATGCTTTCTAGCTTATCTACGTCGTTCTTTCGATATGGCCTCCACGCTTCAGTGGAGGCCACATCGCCTACAGGGGTAGGACCACAGTTGACCTTCCTGTTTACGAATGTAGGGCACGTGAAATTGTGAAATGTGAACTTAATAAATTCATATTATGTGACATGAGTGCCTTTGAGCAGGAATATTAACAGCTTTGTTTATAGAAGCTATTGGCTGTGAAATAGTGCATTTTTTTAGAGTTTAACTGGCGGGGGGATTTATGGGAATTTTTCTGCTATGGGCCACGTGGGCGCATGAATACACGGCTATTTTTGTAAATATTGACGGGCATCGCACGTGGGAGAATTTTAAAAGAGCTGGAGGTATGTGATTTTGATAACAGTTGGTGAGCATGTCAATAAGATGATGGCAGTTGCTGCACATGTTTTTCAGAATTTTTGATGGTCAGGTTTTCTTATAATCAGACAAAACGCCAACATGGCCACCAATGCTATTCTGTACTGTGGTATGACTCTTACACACGGTCCCCACACGCACGGGACTGAGCCGACGACGTTGACGTGAGCACACCTACATAAAGCCTGTACTAATCCGTCATACATATCATTCGTACTGGACACCGCAGGACGCACCACACAAGTAAGTTGGCCACACTTGGCTTAAGTGGCGCCATGTGATGTAATTGACGTCAGGATAAACGTACAGTCTAATTAATTAAATAAGTTTAATTAACTTATATCATCAAACTTGCAGTGGCATGTACGGTCAATCTGTGACCGTTGTTTTGGTCAGCAGACGAATGTTGACCGACAAATCAGGAAACACGAGCGTGGCGACTCAGCAGATTATGAAATCATTGTCTGACCTGTGAATCCACTTTCACAACGTGCTCTTTGAAAAGGTGCTGTGTAGCTCAACTGCATGGTTAATGCCTGAGCTGTTATTCATACAACATGAAAATACCAACTGGTTTATAATTTGATGGCTTCAGAGATAACCTGTTCATTGAAACAAATCAAACAATGCAGACAAATGACTCCCTTGTGTTGTGTTGGTACTGTTGGGTGGCAGCTCATTTGGGGAGTAAACATTAGTAATGCCAGCCCTAAATATCTACAGCCAGAGAGAATGATTAATGGTAGCTGTAATTATCCATCAGGTTATCTTCCCAGTGACCCCACAAGCGGACAGTCTATTGTCTTCGGTTCCCCTTCCACCCTGCCCTATCTGAATGATTAGCCTTTCATTCCCTGCCATTGTTCCCAGTAAACTGTCAGTTGTCTATTCCTGCCTCCCATTTCCACCACCTCTGAGGCCTGGAACTGTGTGACTCAGTGTATGACTCTACAGACATGTTCATGTAGTGGTTACAATAATGTACTATTGGATTTATTAAATAAATTAATATGTGTTTGTATAAATTTCATTGTTTTTTTCTCCAAATAAAACAAAACGTTATTATAAAGCCAATCATTTGAAATTAACTCAGATGCATTTGTAATTTTGTAACCAAAACATTTGCATTTGAATGCGACCCCAAAACATTTGCATTTGAATGCGTTCCTGGAAAATGGCATTTGCATTCGCATCAAATGAAACATTTGCATTCAAATGCGTTGATATGTATTTGTTGACAAGCCTGGTTAACAGTCGATAGTTATCGTCGACTACACCGAATTATCGATAGATAACGATAGTTGACAAAAATAAATATTGTGTCACTCACTGTAGTACTGTTCGTAAAACGTCCCAGTAGTAAAAGAAATGTCAAACAGGTTGAATTGGTGAGCCTGCTTGTCTATCCCTAACACTCAGCCAGCTAACAATAGTGTGTGTGTGTGTGTGTGTGTGTGTGTGTGTGTGTGTGTGTGTGTGTGTGTGTGTGTGTGTGTGTGTGTGTGTGTGTGTGTGTGTGTGTGTGAGCGCGCGCGTGCGTGCGTGCGTGCGTGCGTGCGTTGTTTCAACGCTGCCGTTGTTTGTAGAGTCCCAGAGAAATGTTGCTACAACTTTGTGGCACAGCCTTCCTACAACCATTTTAACATATTGCGATACATTCGCACAGCCTCTTTCGACATTTTGTGTCCTCGTTACGCCACTCGGGCCTTATTGAAGTGCTGCCTCTTGCCGTGTTAACAAGTACTAATAATTGATGTAACGATACTCCACCAGATGGCGCATGTTTCTTCATTATCGTAAAAGTGAGTGGGAATGCGCACCTGTGCGAATTGCACGGGCTATTGAACATGGATAAAAGCGACCGGTTTAGAAATGTCTCCCCAGTTACAGAAGCCTTGCGGTTATTGTTAAGAAGGCAGCCTATGGTCGACACATGACATTGAGGTACGTACGAGCATCTAGACTACTGCTTGCATGGTTGTCACTGCGTTTACCTGTCCATAGTAGATCACATGATCGGATTATTTGACACCTTGGTGACAGGTTACCAAGGTGTCTCGCTGTGGTTCCTGTAAATAAAATGCAGGCTGCATTCGTGCGGTCTATGATTGATTGGTGAAACCCCTGAAAGTTTACACAATGTGTACACGCTAAACAGTACAGGCGTTCGGGGAACTAGGTCACAATACCGGTATTAGACTATTATGAGTATTACCGGTTATTCATGACGTTTGATTACGTTATCGACGCAACTCCAACAGCCTAGTCGTTGTTCTAGAGATTCATGCCCATTTCTCCTTCTGGCTTTATGGCTAATTATGAGACATATTCCTACTACCCAATTAAGGCATATACGCCCTACTCCCACATCGCTTACTCTTAGATTACTGAATTGGTCTGCTAGTACTAGGTACATGTCAATGGGCATGGTATGGCTTCAACAGGATCAAACGTTAATTGGATGTGGTTTCTCTTAGAATTCAATACAAACAGTGGCTTTGCAGAAATCAGAGTTTTGTTGAGTTAAATCTAAGTTCTTTTGGGATTAAGTAAATGTTGTTTTTAATAAATAAATAACAAGATGACTAACATTTATCTAAGAAATCATATTTTGCATGTATTAATCTTTTTATTACATTTTAAATGGTGATTGTGGTGGGAGAAGACTATCCTAATGCAGAGTAGGTGAAGTGGAAATTATATCAGTATAGGCATACTGAAAGGGTGGATCACAGAGAGAAGGCGAAATGCGAGAGCTATATATCTAAATGCAGAATAGGCAAATGGGAATAATATCAGTAGGCAAAATGGGAATATGCAAAGTGGGGATATCCTGTTCTAGACTGGTTAGTAAGTCTATCTTAGTTAGTTTCCGTCCCTCGAAAAATTAGGTTTACTAGCTAGCCTGTATTATCTGGTGTAGGCAGTTTTACAAGATATTATATGTTTGTAAAATGTTTTACAAAAATAAAGGTTTCGTAGGAAATCCTTCCAATCATCAATCTCCCTACTCCATATATGACCATCCCATGCTTGGAGGAAAACAGGATGTTTAATTTTTGGGACCGTAATGCTTTAAAAATGAACATTTTAACACATTTCCTGATTTTCTTTCATCTTCATTCTTTTCCCATAGCCACTCATTTAACAAGATTTGCCATCCAAGCAGCTTGGCATGAACACATGTTAGCACAGAGTTAGGACCACCCTGTTTTATGGCCCAGTTTTATATCTCTTATACAATAAGATCGAAGAAGTTTATTTCAGCAAATATGTTCACAGCCATAAATGGAAACCACTCAGTGGATTATGATCACGCTTGGCACCAGGGCTGGGTTCATTTATGTAATTGTAATTGATTACAGCAAAATTGTGTAATTTGTTATGGTTTCGAAATGTTGATGTAATTGTTATATTTTGTAATATTGAACATTTATTTCAGTTACAATCAATTTCAGTACGTTTCATATCACAAACTACCTTAACAAATTGTCAATAAAAATATAGCTTAAGTCTTACATGAGGTGAAAATCAAGACTAATAATAACACCTGCTTATATATTTATATTTTAGTTACAGTATTCACTGTCTGGTGGGTACTGGTCCATGGTGCTAGTGGTGGGTAGCCTTAGCAATTAGCCTTTTCAATAAGTTAGTAACAGCAATAAACAATGCACAGACATTGTTAGACAATGGCTAAGCTGGTATTCAAATAACATGGAAAGGCCTGTAGCCTGATAATATAAGCTCAGTGAAACATTGCAGAGTTAACAAGCCAATTACACCCCTTGTGAGACAGGTCAAGGCAAGGACCATTTATATGGCTTCTCTCCCCATTACCAACTCACACAAAGCAAAGGGCAGACCAATTAAGAATGTTAGCTTAGAGCAGGAGCTACAACCTCTCAGTAAACACATCAAATCCTATTATTAGTATTTTCTGAAGGAAAAATGTAAGAAATACACACTGATAAATGTCTGCAAAATTAGAAAGGATGCTTACAGAAGAACTACAAATAAATATTGTATTACAGCTTGTGGGATTTTGTCAAATTTTCACATTGTTGTAATTTGTCCTGTAGGATTTTGTTCACTTTTCATATTGTGTAATTTTGTCTGTAAGGAATATGTCCTGTAGGATTATGTCTGGATACTGTACTGTATTTTTTATAATAAAAATATGTTTTAAACTGCTATCTTTTTATTTAGTATAATTCAAAGTCACAATTCAACAAAATGTACAAACATTACCATTATATTTGTTTATCAGTTGTGTACAAAATATTGAAATTCAGCAAAACATGCAAACATACATAATTAACAAATGCTGAATATATTTGGTTCTGCATAATGTAATTGTAATTGAAACAGTGTAATTGTAATTGATTTGAAAAATGATGAGTGTAATTATATTTGTAATGTAAATTAAATGTAATTGGTATAATTTGTGTAATTGGACCCAGCCCAGCCCATATATCTAAGTGGAAATTGGGCATCAATTGGGTTGCAATTGTGGTATGTACAAGGAAAGTAAACGTCCTCAGAAATGGACAAGATCATAGTTTGGGAAATTAATCATATTCAGCAAAGTATAGCAACAGTGTTTGTCAAAGACAGAATGACAAGAAGTTCCGTGTGTGTGAGTGTGTGCGTGTATGTGTGCGTATATTATATATATATGTATATATGTGTGTGTGTGTTTGTGTGTGTTTTCAATACTGGCATATATATATATATATATATATATATATATATATATATATATATATATATATATATATATATATATATATATATGTATATATATATATGTATATATATGGATATATATACATATATATACATATATATACATATATATACATATATATACATATATATACATTATATATATATATATATATATATATATATATATATATATATATATATATATATATATATATATATATATATATATATATATATATATATGGAAGAGAGCTGTTTAGAAATTACATATATATATATATATATATATATATATATATGTGGAATAGCTGTGTTGTTTCATATTGTACACCTGTGCAATAATTAAGTGACTATTGAGATCCTTCCTTGTATTGCTCATCAACAACCATAGCATTCACTGTATCCAGAAGAGGCCGCAAACTCAAATTCAACATTCTGTACACAAGGCTTAAAGGAAACCTTCAGGCATGGAAGAACAAGATCAAACTGAAAACAAATTACAATACTGCACTGTAAATTACTGTTTGTACTGGATTTTACCAACTAGTGTACACCAACCAATACTTTTTGTATAAACTGAGCACTATTTAATTTTAAAATGTTACACATTAGTCTGGGCTGTGGTGGATTTAGGCTGGGCTTGTACACTCCTTGTGATCAAATCCCTAATTCTCAAAGAGACCTGTTTAGAAATTACAAGTCCGATTTGCCAGCTGGTAGACACATGGAGGTTGTTCTATAAATTACGGTACTTTGGCCTGTGTTGCAAATAAAATTTTTGCTTTTGGTAAGATCATCAAATCTTAATCCATGTACACACATATTCCAAAACCGAGGAAGGGAACGAAAATGTTTCAGAACACTGTCTGGTCTCATGTTATTATATTATATCAGAAAACGAAATGCATTTTTTTAAACCCAAACTGTTTGTTGAGTATAAGACATATGAAATGATTCCATATAATGAAGAATGACTTAGAATGCACCAGAAACAATTTACAATTCTACTGCCTGCCCTGATATAACTATAGCTATTATGATCAGTTGTAGAAAATAAACATGAAAGTGATGTTGAATAGAAGGTGTGCATCATCGGCACTTAATTTTCCTCCTTCGTTTCAGCAACTGAGTGGATGTCACTGCACAGTCATATATAAGTAATATAATACTATTGTCAACATGAACTACATACACAGTTAGTTAGTTTTTAGGCACATGTAGGCCTATTTATAACACATGTAAGCCTATTTATAACACATGTAGGCCTATTTATAACACATGTAGGCCTATTTATAACACATGTAGGCCTATTTATGACACAAGTCATCATCTGGGCTGTAGTGTAAATATGCAATATGATAATAATGTATGTAAACCATTAGCGCAAGATGTACATATTTTAAATAAATAAAACATAGGGTATATAACTATTTAGTACCTACCTTAAAAAAGTTGTAGCCATTTTAGCAGAAGTTCCTATCATGGGTTTCCTACCCCGTGGGTGAGCCTCTTATATGTAAAAGCTAATACCGGCACGTCGGCCAATGCCTGGTACTTTTGTAGTCAGGCAGATTGAGTCCGTCAGTCTATAATCGTATCTTACGCACAAGAGGCCCACCCACGGGGCAAGACGCCCACCTCTGGGCATTTGCAATATTATAATTTCTTTATTTGAATAATTTTTACATATATCATCTGCAACTGACCCATTTATACCACTACTATAGTCGTACTAGCCTATTGTATGCATATACTACTTTTGTATCAGTTTACTGTGGCTGCTGTACATAGACATAGTACGACTTTGGAAAGGATGATTTGTATAATTATGAAGCTCAAATTTTAATAAGAATAGCTTACCACGAGTTTTGCTTCTCCTGTATCTGTACTGTAATCAGATGGACATGATGATATGTACGGCTACATCTGGCAATCTAAAAATTCTTATTTTCGAGCCTCATAGCTAGATGGAGGTGTAGCAATTTCTTGCACAAGCTTGGGCATCTTAACTCACTCTACCCTTCACCTAAACATTGCATTGTCATAGATTCTAAACGGAAAAAGAAACATAAATCAGGGGTGAAAACCGATATTATTGTCCACCAGCCCGATCTACCTGGTAAGTTTCAAAAGTTACCAGCCCGACCAATATTCTACCAGCCCTGTCCCTGATGAAAAAAGCTTCTTCACAAAAACATCAATGACGCAGTCTCCAATGGAGTGGTTCAGTTGCTATAACAGAAATGACAGAATTCATTATACAAAAATACAGTCAAAAACTTAAAACATGGACTGGCAACCTGACGGTAGCTATGCTGGACCATTTTGAGATAATTAAGTTATTACATAATAATTAAGTTATTACAAAGTAATTATTATATGTATGCAAGTATTACAGTACCTCTGGTACTACAATACCTCAGGGAGTTTGACGCCCCTGCATTGCAGAGTTGAAAATCACTGCCTTGTGATACAGGTTCTCGACAGAACCGAAGGCTAAGGGAGCAAACCCTAACAGAAAACCATGTCATTGTGGCAGCATCAAGGGTGGTTGATGAATGGAACTCCCAACATCTCCCGACCAGCCACTGCAGGGATAAATAGCTCGCGCCTGTCTTGACGTGTTCTTGCCGGTGTGAGACCTCTATTTGCTCCCCGAGAGAGTGCCACTAGTAACTTGCAAAAGCCAGCAGCACTTCAACACTTTTTGCAAGCAGCTCTCATGAAATGCACAACCGCACGAATTACCATACCGGACCGGTCGTCGCCCGGGTTACCAAGGACCGCGCTGCTCGACCTCATCTTCCGTCGACAGTGAAAAATCAGCTAGGAAGAAGAGAACAACTATCAATCGCTCAATGGAACGTCAGGACTCTCCTCGACCGAGAAGTAGCCGACCGACCGGAAAGACGTACTGCACTAGTAGCAATGGAACTCGCCAAGTACAATATAGACATTGCCGCCCTGTGCGAAACAAGGTTCTCAGAGTCTGGTAGTCTTAATGACTTGGAATACTCTTTCTTCTGGAGTGGCAGACCCAAAGGAGAGAGAAGGGAGGCTGGAGTGGGCTTTTCTATAAAGAAGGACATCGTGACAATGCTGACAGAAATGCCACGGCCAGTAAGTGACAGAATCATGATGATGAGACTACCTCTGAGCAAGGACAACTATGCTACAATTATCAGTGTTTACGCTCCAACAATGACAAACCCGGACGATAACAAGGAGGCTTTCTACAACCAGCTGTCAAGTACGCTCAGAGGCATCCCTCGTACCGATAAGCTACTGCTGATAGGAGACTTCAATGCAAGGATAGGAAGAGACAATGACAAATGGACCATGGTCATGGGCAAATACGGGATCGGGAAACGCAACTCCAATGGCGAGCTTCTACTGGCTTTGTGCTCTGAGTTCGAACTGATAGTGACGAACACCATGTTCAAGCAGAAGGATGAACGCAAGACCACCTGGATGCATCCTCGTTCCAGACACTGGCATATGATCGACTTCATCATCACGAGGTGTCGGGATAAGATCGACATCCACAGTACTCGAGCCATGCGTGGAGCTAACTGCTGGACCGATCACCATATGCTGAGGTCAAAAGTGGCATTTAGAGTACGACAAAAGCACAACAGACAAGGGGTAAGAAAACCGACCAAGCTAAACACAGCAAAACTACGTACCATCAGTCATAGGGAGAGCTTCGAGCAGGAGATGGACAGCGCTCTCGCCCAATGGGAGGAGAAGGAAAACTCAACACCAGATGAGGAATGGGCAGCTCTGCAACAGGTAGTATACAACACAGCTAAAACATTTCTTGGCAAGCCAGACAGAAAACACCAGGACTGGTTCGACCCCAACGACCAGGAGCTACAAAATCTAATAAGCAGAAGAGACCAATCCCACCAGAGAGTGTTGCAGACCAGGAGTACTATATCCACCACTGCAGCGTACAAAGATGCCTGCAGACTGCTACAAAAACGCACCCGTGCCCTGAAGTCAGAATGGTGGGAAATGAAGGCAGAGGAGCTGCAGAGATCTGCAGACAGAAATGACATGAAGGGCTTCTACAATGGACTGAAGGAAGTGTGGGGACCCGCGAAAAGGGACCTGTTCACCTGAAGTCAACAGATGGAATGGAGACCTTCTCTGACAGCAAGAGAGTTGTGGCAAGATGGAGTGAACACTTCCAAAAACTACTCAACGTCCCTGGCGACATAGAACATGAAGCTCTTGTCAACATCCAGCAGCGCATTACCAACACATGCCTTGATGAGATTCCAAACATGGATGAGATGGCTAGAGCAATCGCCGGCCTGAAAGATGGCAAAGCACCTGGGGGTGATGGAATTCCTGCTGAAGTATGGAAGCACGGAGGAGACAATCTGTCCAACAGACTACACCAATTAATCACCAAAGCCTGGGAGGAGGGTTCTGTACCACAAGCGTGGAAGGATGCCAGGATTGTAACCATCTACAAGAAAGGAGATCGAACAGACTGTGGGAACTACAGAGGAATCTCTCTTCTTTCCATAGCAGGCAAGATCTTCGCCAGGATCCTGCTCAACAGACTATCTATTCACATAACACCAGAAGTAGTTCCGGAGACACAGTGTGGCTTCAGATCCAACCGGACCACAGCGGACATGATATTTTGTCTTCGACAACTACAAGAAAAGTGCATTGAGCAGGGCCGACCACTATATATAGTATTTGTCGACTTCACGAAGGCGTTTGATACAGTCGGAAGGACTGGGCTATGGCAGCTACTGAGGAAATATGGATGCCCAGAGAAATTCACAACCATGATCGAGGCTCTACATACAGGAATGATGGCGAATGTGAGTGTTGGAGGGAAGTCTCGGAAACGTTCGGTGTTACCAATGGTGTCAAGCAAGGCTGTGTACTGGCCCCACGCTCTTCTCCATCTTCCTATCAGCAATGCTTGTCGAGGCTTTCCGAGGCATGGGAGATGGCGTCTATATACAGTCTAGACAGAGCGCTGACCTGTTCAACATCGCACACTTCAGAGCGAAGACCAAGACTACCCAGATACTTGTGAGAGAGCTGCTATACGCAGATGACAGTGCACTGGTCGCCCACTCCGCTGAAGAGATCCAGAGAATAGTGGATGCTTTCTCCGATGCATCAAAGAAGTTCGGCCTGAAGATTAACATCAAGAAGACGGAAGTGCTGTACCAACCCAACTCTACAAGAACCCGAGAGGAGGATATCATGGTTGATGAAACAAACTGAACTCTGTTCCGGAATTCACCTACCTCGGAAGCACTATATCAAGTGATGGACGCATTAATGCTGAAATACAGAGGAGGATGGCCAAGGCTAGCGCATCTTTCGGCCGATTACGCCAGAGACTCTGGAACAACCACCATGTGTCCACGCGGGTCAAAGGCAAGATCTACCAGGCAATTGTGCTATCCACCTTACTATACGGAGCCGAGGCCTGGACAGTGTACAGACGACAGGTGAAAAAGCTGCATGCCTTCATGATGCGACATCTGCGTTCGATCATGAGGCTAACCTGGAAGGACAAAGTGACAAACAAGGAAATACTCGGTCGGATAGGGCTGCCCTCTATGGAAGATCTTCTGATCAAAAAGAATCTCCTGTGGACTGGACACCTCATGAGGATGTCATCAGACAGACTACCAAAGCAGATCCTCTACTCTCAATTGTCTTCTGGTCACAGACAGAGAGGACGCCCTCGTCTCCGGTTCAAGGATACCATCAAGAGAAACCTCAAGCTGAGAGACATAAAGACCGACTCATGGACATCACTCTCACAGCAGAGAACTAAATGGAGTGCGGCGGTCAAGAAATGAAAGCAGTCTTTGTCGCATAGCGACTGACAGCATGATGATGATGATGACAAAGCATTATACATCGTTGGAAAGGTCTATTATTAAGATAATGTATGGCTGTATGTTAATTAGTTTTCATGTTAGAGCACTTTAAAGACACCCCCGTCAACGTTTTCAAAACACGTTTTTTTCTATTTAAATAAAAAAAGTGTACCTGGCCTAAAATATTTACTAATGTTAATGTATTTTTTTTACATATTGTGGAAGTACTCAATGTTTTCAACCTGTGTGGGGGTCATTCATACCAGTCCATCCATTATTTTTGTTGCAAGAGAGCTGTAAACCGTGCTATTTTTAACTTATTTTGCAAATTTTTACAGGGGCGATTGGTAAAAAGTAAAAAACAACCACAGTATATACCATACGGATACATTTTATAAACTCAGTGTCTACTTCTAAGCATGTTTGACATGTATAGGGCATTAGCATAATTATATATGTAAAAAATATTTTTTACAAGAATTTTTTAAACTTCAAACTATTATGTATTTTTACAGAAGCCTGTTGACAGCTGAAGAAATGCTGATGCAAGATGAATATTTGACATTTGTATCATGTAGGATAAAGATCATTGGAAAGATATATTATTAACATACATCATGGAATCAGTTGTATGGCTGTATGTTAATTAGTTTTCATGTTAGACCACTTTAAAGACACCCCGTCAACATTTCCAAAATACATTTTTCTATTTTTATTAAAAAAGTGTACCTGGCCTAAAAATTACTAGTATTAATGTTGATGTAATTGTTTTTACATATTGTGGAAGTACTCGATGTTCTCAACCTGTGTGGGGTCGTTCATACCAGTGCATCCATTATTTTGGTTGCAAGAGAGCTGTAAGCAATGCTATTTTTCACTTATTTTGCACATTTATACAGGGGCGGTTGGCAAAAAAAGCAGTATATACCCTACAGAGACATTTTGTAAACCTCAGTGTCAGCTTCTAAGCATGTTTGACATGTATATATCATTAGCATTATTATGTATATGAAAAATATTTTTTACAAAATTTTTTAACTGCAAACTATTATGCAGATTTTTACAGAAGCCTGTTCACAGCTGAATACATGCTAATGCAAGATGAATATTTGATATGTGTATCATGTAGGGTGAATATCATAGGAAAGGTATATTATTAAGATACATCATGGTATCAGTTGTATGGTTGTACGTTAATTAGTTTTCATGTTAGAGCACTTTAAAGACGATGCCCCCATCAACATTTTCAAAACACATCTTTTTTTATTTTGATAAAAAAATGTACCTGGCTTAAAAAAAGTGTCAGTATTAATGTTATTGTAATTTTTTTACATATTGTGGAAGTACTAAATGTTCTCAACCTGTGTGGGGTCATGAGAGCTGTAAACAGTGCAATTTTTCACTTATGTTGCACATTTATACAGGGGCAGTTGATAAAAAGAAAAAAAGCAATATATATGTATACCCTACAGAGATATTTTTTAACTCGGTGTCTATTTCTAAGCATGATTGACATGTATAGGTCATTAGCATTATTGTGTATATGAAAATATTGTCTACAAGGTTTTAACTTTAACTTAATCGAAAAAAATTGCAAAAACAAATATTTACATCACTAGTCATTAGTCACTATACATAAGTCGTATCCACGATTATGATAGTATTTGATTATCATGAAAATCAATCGGAAAGCACAGAGTAAATCATAATTATTAACATTCCAAGTGTGAGATTGTCAGCTTTGAGCTGAGCTTTGAGTGATGGATGCCTTTCTTCGTCTTGTCTGCTGGGACATCGTTTGACAGGTCAGTGACGCTGTCACTGCAAGTTTGTTTACATGTTTTATTTCCCGCCAAAATGAGCAAAACACCCTCCAGAACTTCAAACATACACTGTTACACGATAACATAGTTAGATAGATTTTAAAAAATACTACTTACACACGTACTTGAAGAATGAATATTTATGAACTTTCAACAACTACGACGAGAAAGACGAACTTGAAACAGGCATATGCACACTTTTATTATAGCCCATAGGTGGTCCATGTCAGGTGCTCTGGACCATTAAAGGCACCCCCTATCAACGGACCTCTCTGGGTACACGTTTTGGTCGACTTGCCGATCATAGCGCCGCCTAACGAGCTCCGACATTGCTACTGACGGACGCAACCTGCCTGACTGCAATTTAATTAAAAACCAAAAGTACCGGGCATTGGCCGCCGTGTCGGTGTTAGCTTGCAGTCCTGAACATAAACTATAATTATGCATTTCACGAACATCTCGTCAACATTCAACCTCGAGGTATTCGTCATCTGGCTATTAAAAACTGCTATTCTGGGTAGCCTCCCTTTCATGGCATCCGTACATTTAGCTCCATCTAACGGATAAATAGCTTACTTCGATAGTCGGTGCGTTTGTGGTTTTGTTGCGTTGACTTTCTGGTAACGCGTTTTATTTCACCGCACACACATTATTCAGACGGAAACCCTGCGCGTGTGTCGACGCAGCACTGCACAGAGAGTAATTTTTTATTAAGCGTTTGGTTTGCTGGAGGAATAGAATCCGCAAATGTTGGGTTATATGTCAATGTTTCGCGTGAATGTTTGCAGACCGCATCACAGGGAGCAATCAGTAATTGATTTATTTTTTAGTTTATTAACTTGGTTTTGTCGACTATCAGTTTATAGCATTTAATTAGACGAACGCGTGATACACTTTCAAGTTGTTATGGTGTACAGTTGGATTACACAAACAAATCTGAACCCATCAAGACTAAGTTTCTAATATATACTGGTCGGTGACGAGTGTAGTTTGCAACCTACTCTATAGAATATGCCGTTTTAAAAAAATCTGAAGAACCATTTGATTTGGTGGAAGAGATCGATATACCAAATCACTAAAAACTACTTCATCAATGCACTGCAAACAAATTATTAAAACAGTTATTTTGAGTGAAAAACTTACGAATATTGAATGTCCGAACCATGTCGCGCTAGGCGAGGAAACCGGCGGATTTCAACCTATATTTATGGCAAGCCGTACAGACAATTTTTTTCATTTTACCACTTTGTTCCAATTATTTTAACTTTTTATGAAAATCAGGCTTGTCATAGCTCTTTATAAAATACATACACATATACTTGCATTGAATATATAACGTTAATGTAGTAATTTTGTTCTCGTATGTTTAACATGTTTTATTCCTACGTTTATGACAAAACTGGCTTGCCATACATCTACCACAAAAAAGGCGATTATTGTCACGTGGCTAAGAACGAGACACGCGTCAATCCACGCTCAATAATAATGCCTGGTAAGCATGCAAAGTCGTTTTTTTCAAGGTATGAATATCATAAAAGTGTTCCGTGTTATATTATATATCAACATATATTTTGCTCAGATAAGACTCTGTATCGTTATTGTCGTAAACAGACGCTGTGACGTCTCTAACGCGATATCAAGCGAGATTTCAATGGGTTGCAAACTGGAGTGGCATGAAAACTGCACCGGTAACTATAATACGAGCCTATGTGGCCATGGGCTATGGCTATGCCTGTGGCTATGACCTAGGCTATGACTATGACAAACGTCACGTTGAAATGACAATTGTTAAGACCACCTAAAAGGCTACTAGCATAGAAGAGCTGAATAGGATGTATGTATGTTATGAAGGCGAAATTTTTCCATGCTCAATTGTTACGATGTGTAATTAATATCTGAGTGAATAAATCGTGATGACGTGGCGTAGTTGCTCATTTGGAAAATCCCAATCACTGTAGTATCATCTAAATAATAATGACGACATAAATAGTCATAAGTTCTTTCACAAACGTAATTCGTTTTGTTTTAATTTCCTTTCGCTTATCCTGCTACAAGTATAATTAATTGAGTGTTGTAAAACTGGCATATTTTAAATCGTGTAGTTACGACATGAAAGATCGCGATAGTAACACGTTTTGCATGGATATTTTTCCCCGTATTTTCACGTTGCGAAGCTACATAGTATCATGGGTGACTAGGAGTGGCTCCCCAAGTCCCGTATTACCACCTTATCAAT
Organism: Lamellibrachia satsuma; assembly: GCA_033239005.1. Taxonomy (NCBI): domain Eukaryota; kingdom Metazoa; phylum Annelida; class Polychaeta; order Sabellida; family Siboglinidae; genus Lamellibrachia; species Lamellibrachia satsuma. Next base: position 6,826,014 of record BSQZ01000024.1, read on the forward strand.
TACTGTATACATTGTACTGTGCACCAATACCAGAATAAACTACTAATAAAAACTGAAGAGTCAGAGATGCATGGTTACACGGTTTTAAAATGGCCGTCATGCATAGCTGGGCATGTCGAGGTTGACGTATTGATAACTAGATCGGGTTAGTTGCCTCACCTGCTTTTTTCACTAACCGAGCGCGGTATCTCGGCGGTCGTAGCACCGCATTGTCGATCGAGAGTCCATGTACTGCCGTGTCGAAACTTAAGCAATCTCGTTCACCCCTTTTGCCCGTGTCTTTCGGAAAAGGCACAGTACGCATTTGTTCCACTGTACCTGTTGTTAAATAAACTTTCAATGCCAAGTAAAAGATCACACACAGGAAACTGGAGAACGCCTGTCTTTGACTCACAGAGCCGATGGTCGCTATCTGTTTAAAATGCATCGGCTGCTGCAAAAAAACACTCTCTGGTAATGGAGTAAGTGCCACGAGTTGTCTGGGCTGATCCTGGCGCTGTTTAATAGTTTAACGACCACGCATTGTTGTTATTACAAACTCGTCGTTGATGTTGTTGTTGTTTCCCCAGTGGCCCCGCACGGGACGCGAGACGAGACTGAGATGATGACGACGACCGAGACGAGTGGCGGCGGGTCGTCCCCCTCCAGGCTCCAGATAGCCGGCGTCATCGCGCTCTACTGGGCCATCAGCATATCGATGGTGTTCGTCAACAAGAATCTGCTCGGAAACCCGACGTCGTCCGTCGATCTGTCCATCTTCATCGCCTGGGTGCAGTGTGGCGCCACGGTGCTCATCGGCCTCGTCGTTCAGGTGGCGCAACGGGGAAGTGGCGCGACCGGCCAAGCGCCGCTCTTCTCCTGCCGTCTGATGCTCAGACGCCAGATATTGACGCTCACGTGTTCCTATGTCGGCATGCTCGTCTTCAACAACCTGTGTCTGAAGAGTGTCGGCGTGCCGTTCTACCAGATCGCGCGGTCCATGACCCTCTCCTTCACCGTCCTCTTCGCCGTGATCATCCTGCGTCAGGCGGTGTCCGCGAGGGTCGTGCTGTGCTGCGGCCTCGTCGTCGCCGGGTTCCTGCTCGGCGTCGACCAGGAGAAACTCTCGGGCACGCTCTCTATGCGAGGCGTCCTATTCGGCCTCACGACGAGTGTATTCATAGCGCTGAGCGGCATCTTCACGAAGCAGGCGCTGGCTGTCGTCGACAAAGACTCGGTGAGTCTAACGCTCTACAACAACGCCAACGCCTTCGTCCTGCTGGCGCCAATCGTCCTCGGCACAGGCCAAGCGCAGAACGTCATCGCGCTGGGCCTGCTCGCGAGCCGCCCGTTCGTCTCGTTGCTGGTCGGCTCCAGTCTCCTCGGCTTCCTCATTGGCTGGATCAGCGCCGTGCAGATCAACGTCACGTCCCCCGTCACGCACCACATCAGCGCGAACGCCAAAGCCGTCGCCCAGACGCTCATCGCCGTCGTCTACTACGCCGACATCAAACCGCCGCTCTGGTGGCTCAGTGTCTTCATGGTCGTCGGCGGGGCCCTCGCATACGCTCTCGTCAGGCTCCGAGAGACTGCTTCATCGACGCCCGCAGTCAGCGCCGACGTAGAGAAGAACCTCAACGGACGGGTGACAACTAGTTAGGATATATGACTGGCAGTCAGTGTCGCATGTCACATCTATCGATGTGACACGCGATATATATATATATATATATATATATATATATATATATATATATATATATATATATATATATATATATATATATATATATATATATATATATAATTATTATTATTAAATTCGTCATCTCTCGATGTCAACGGCCATGCAACAAGTAACAGTCAGTGTCGTGTGTCACATCTCGCGATGTCGACGGACTATTGACAGGCAACAGCCAGTGTCGCATGTCACATCTCTCGATGTAAACAGACATTTGACAGACAGCAGCAAGCAATATATGACGCATCTGGTGGCAGCCGTTTTTACCAGTCAAATATCGTTAAAGAATTTTTTTTTAACGCTATAAACCTGTGTGGTGATAGAACCTACTATGTATGCAGGGATTTTCCTAGGGCCATCGTTGATTTTGTCAGTATGTTGTTGCAAACGTATCCGATCAGAATGTGTGTAGGGGTGTAGACATAACTCTGTGTCCATTGTGAGTAGGGGTATAGACATTCCAGTTGGAGCCGCGACATTCGCGCCGTTGAACGATCGATAGTTTTGACGACTGATGTCATCTCTGATTTGGTCGTTGTTTTTTACGAATAAAGGCTACGTCGACGCAAATGGGACAGTAATTTGAACTCTGCGACTAGATAAATTGCTTTAGTCGCAATGCGCGACTTGCTATTTGACCGTTACGTCTGATAACATTATTTGCTCAATGTGATTTCAAACTAAACCTAGTATGATAAAACCAATTTTAGACTTTTGTATCTACCGGCAGACATTATATTTCTAGTGCAGTGGTAACAGTAAGCTACTATGTCAGGGCTGGCAAAATTTATTTTGCATTTTTGTTATAAAAAGTGTGGGCACTCCTAAACAAATATTGTATTTCCTATTTTTGTTTCCTTTAGGAGCGCTGCGCTCCTAGCTCAGAGTGCTCCGAGTCCTGCCGAGTGAATGCACGACGTGCTGGTTATACGAGTATTTCGTATTGTAAAGATCATGATTACGCCGATAATATTGGTGGTAAATTAGTGAACTTATGGATCGACATGTTCAGCGAGCAACTGATGTAATCGTTGTACTTAGGCGGTCGTGTCCGGCTAAGTCTTGCAATAATCCACCGTGAGTCTCTATGTCTGTTTGTATGCTATGCTACTCCTCCAAAAAGCTTTAAATATCGGGCTCCCTACTTTCAGGGGTTCATCTACGACCCCACGGTCGGGTCATCTACGACCCCACGGTCGGGTCGTCTCAGTTTTATTGATTTTTTTTAGAAATTCACTCGCTATTACCCTTTCTACGAGCAATCTAATTACCCTCTGTAGTTATTACGTACAATTGTTGACAACGTCAAGCGTCTTTTGTACGATTGTCCGAAGTTACGTAATAAAGAGTCGCTACACATTATAACTGCCAGTATTACGTCGCAGTTTTTAGTAGTCTTACCAAGTAGGCTTACCAAGGCATATATGGATATCTGTGATAATGTTGTGTATCCTGAAATTTGGTAAACACTTACGAACCACGAAGTTATACTGTCCAGAGGATGGGCATTTTTGCTAGTATAATTAATGATGTTGAATGTTCGGTCACACTTTGGCCACCCTCGAGCTAACACAGCAATCACAAGCAGGCATATTAGGTGTGTCAGTAAGATATTAACGGGTCGTCAAATTAATTATCAGCTGTAGTCTTAGTTGTAAGTTGTTTCACTCTAAACAGTTCATTATTGGGCTAACGCAGGAGTTTGTGTGTGGTTCATGCGCTGGGGTAATTTATATATGATAATTAATAATTAAGTGTATACATTTATGTTCATCAAATTTCTTGTTTTGTTTGTTTGATTAGGAATGTGGAAACTTTCCATGACGTGTGTAGGGCTACCATATGAGCCCTTGTACTAGTTTTCCTCTCACACTCGCGCACACGCAGGCACGCACGCACACTCAGCCAAATAATTGATGTAAGTGGTATTTTTTTTAGAGCAGATTGATATGAATGGGCTGGCAAATGAAGCTTCATAATGACTTCTTGAAAAGACGTGGGGCGTTTTATTTTGGTGATTGTACTCGGATTTTACTGAGAGATTTTTACTAGTGTTACCTTTGTGGACTTTAAAAAAGCGTTTGATTCAGTACACCAAGAGAGTCTATGGAAAATCATGGAGCGCTATGGAATTCCACGCAAGATAATCCACATGGTTCAGAATCTGATGTTATACGAATATAGTGAATGTGCAGTGTTAGACGAAGGTGAGGAATCTGAATGATTCAAGGTTAAAACCGGAGTTAAACAAGGATATGTAATGTCTGGATTTATCCCTTCTTGATGGTAGTGGACTGGATACTGAGAAACACAACAGCAGGAAATAAAACAGGGATAAGATGGAACTTCACGTCAAAACTAGAGGACCTGGACCCCGTCGATGACATAGCACACATGTCATCATGCTACACACACGTGCAAACAAAGAAAAGACAACTGAATCAATTTGCAGCAAGGACAGGACTAAGTATAAATAAAAAGAAAACTCAAGTATTGAGGATAAATAGCAAGTGCAAAAACAGAATACTAATTGAGGATCAATGACTAAAGGAAGTGGACAAGTATAGCTACATGGGAGCTAACGTCAGTGAGCAAGGAGGAGGCGGCGATGACATTGTTAACATACTTCGTAAAACTAAGGTATTTTTCATGAAGCTAAAGCAAATATGGAGTACAAATATATACACATTGAGATCTAAATTGAAGCTTTTTAACACACTTGTTAAACCTCTATGGAAGTGAAACATGGAAAATAAACGAAGGCGACAACAAAAAGTTAGATACATTTTGTGCTTCAGACGAATCCTACAAATTAGATGGCCATACGTTGTATCAAATCAAGATATTCTTACAAAAACAAAATTTAAGACAATCAGCACCGATGTCAAGTTAAGAAGATGGAAATGGGTAGGACATATCCTACGAATGGACAAGAACAGCAAATGTGAGACAGCGTTGACCTGGACGCCCGAAGGCAGAAGAAAGGTTGGTCGACCAAAGACATCGTAGCGATTAACTATTGAAAATGAAACACGCGTACTGGGGTGGAACAGCTGGAACGAAGCCAGACGTGGAGCAGCTGACATAGCGAGCTGGAGGAGATGCACTTCGGCCTTATGGGCCACTGGGCCCGAAGAGGATAGGTGCGGTGAGGTTATGACAAATTGGCAAGTTATAAACTTATAAGGTGACAATTTGTTATGATGTATATCCTTCGCTGATTCATAATATGTGCGTGCTTGCGCGTCTTAGCTGTCGGCACTAACGTTGTTTGAAACACGTGTAGCAGTAAAAATTACGAATAAGCTTCTCCGAATCGAGAAAGCAAAGCGCACATTTGAGGATAAAAGGTAACGCAGGTTAATGTATTGTGCCGTTCTCCACGCTTCCTGCTTCGTTCCTTTTTTTCTGCACCTAGTCCTGTATGCTGGTGGTGATGGGGGGGGGGAGGGGTGGAAGAATTCGATTTCAAACTGGGGCTGAAACAATGGCGACGGCAAAGTCGGCACAATATTTTTACCCGAAATTTGAAGTTGTCACTTGAAGTGTTCTAGAGAACGTGATTGAGTTAGGTTGTTCTCTTGATTTACATAATGTGTCTACAAAGGAAAATACGGCTGAAAATACGTTGACCCATTTACCCATTCATAGTGGAAATGACCCACACAGTTGTGTTTGCGGCGCGTCGTGTATGTATGGGCCAATTGGACCATAGTTTATTTGTTAGGAAAAATCCGTCTATTATAATTGTTATATAACGTGTTATTTAACATGGGTGGGTGGGTGGCTGGCTGTATGTTAGTAGATGAAGTTGTTCTTTTCTTTTTTAAATTTAATGTTATATATTAAAAGAAAAACAAATCTCGGACAGAGCAGGTCATCCATACAGGCATTTTACCCGTATGAGAGGCCTTTAAAAAACCCTGCACCTTTCTAATTAATTTTAGCAGTTATTGACGTACATGCTGAATGGGGGGGGTTCTGCATAATGGTCAAATCAACAAATGCACTCTCTACAATATATTCAAACATTTCTTATACGAGTGAAATGTTTCTTCACATTGTATTTATTAGTTTTATATAGATAGAAAAACACTAGTTATATATTCTTTCAATATTATGTTCTATTGAGATATGGTGCATCATCAAAGTCAAAATCACGACCGTCACATTTGTACCTTCCTGTGATTATTAATTTTTGTCTAGTCTTAGTATGTGGAATTCTATCTTCCCCTTTGTATTTTCGGAAAATACTGTGCGCCCGTTTTGAGAACTAACGTGTTGGGCTGTTTGTATGTGAGGCCACAGTAAGGGGACAACACACGCTCCCCAAATAGTGGCGCCACCCACCTTATCACAACTGCCACAAGTAACTTAGTTCCCGGATCGTTTCTCAGTGGCACTCCGCCAAAGAGTTACAGCATTAATCATCCCCTATAGAGGTGTTAATGTCCCCGTGGCGCCACTCCAGTATATGCCACAACTTGATTATAAATTGAAAATAGACGGTTTTCGGAGTGGCATAAACGATTAGTTGGCTTGGTGACGCCATTGTTGTTTACAACTTGTTACACCACCTGCACGCACGCACGCACGCACGCACGCACGCACGCACGCACGCACACATAAAATCATACAATATTTGGTTAGCAAAAGTCAATAATTATGTGCATTTGTTTTCCGAAAGGTAGAAGCGAAAAAAGTCGTTTACCAATAGTTGGTAGATCAGCTTCGATTTAACAAGATTGCCATCTCAAACAACAAGTTCCGGATGGCAAGTGGACAAGGAAGCCATTGGCTTATCGAGAGTCCAACAATGTTCTCATCTATGTGTAGCCCGCCCTTATCAAATATCTGTCAATTCTATTTTTAAACATATTCACACTACTAGCATTAACACAATCATTTGGCAGTTTGTTCTATTCATTTATCACCCTCTGTGAGAAAGAGTACTTTCTCATGTCCAACCTACACTGCTTCTTAACTAATGCTGCTTTGTGTCCTCTGGTTCTACTGCCTTCTTTAAGTTTGAAGAACATATTCCTGTCAACATCCTCATAACCATTCACTATTTTAAACACTTCGATATGGTCTCCTCTTAGTCTCCTGGTCTGTAGTGTTGTCAAACCACATTGTAATAAGCGACTTTCGTAACTAAGGTCTCTCAATTCTGGAATCATTTTAGTTGCTTTTCGTTGTATTCTTTCTAGCTTGTATATGTTCTTTTTACGATATGGCCTCCATGCTTGAATACAATATTCCAAATGTGGTCTAACTATTGCTTTGTACAGGGGTACAATTAGCTGTTTCTCTTTATACACGATAGTTCTCCTAATTATCCCTAGAATTTGATTTCCTTTCGAAGCAGCAATCCCACATTGCTCTGAAACTTACATGTCCGCACTAAATGTTACTCATAGGTCCTTTTCTTTTGTGGTTCTACCTAGTACAGCATCCCCCATTTTATATTCTTCGTCCATGTTTCCATGTCCTATGTGTATACATTTACACTTCCCAAAATTAAATAACATTTGCCATTTTTCTGACCATTTAACTAATTTATCTAGATTATCCTATAAACTTTGTTTATCTGTATGATTAGTAACCTTTCTGAATACTTTCGTGTCATCTGCAAATTTGAGTACTTTGCTAGATATGTCATCTTCCAAATCATTTATATATTTTAAAAACAGCATACGGCCTAATACTGATCCCTGTCCCACTCAAAACAGACTTCCAGTTTGAAATCTCACCATCTACTATTACTCTTTGTTTTCTGTGTGTAAGCCACTTTTCTATCCAGTTGATTACATCATTACCTATGCCATGGGCTTTTAGTTTAAGTAACAATCTTTGATGTGGCACTTTATCGAAAGCTTTCTGAAAATCTAAGTAGACAACATCCACTGGTGACCCGTCATTTACCCACTTTGTAATTTCTTCAAAAAAACATAAGAGATTAGTTAGACATGACCTTGCTTTTAGGAACCCATGTTGAGATGTATTTATTAATTTATGTTTTACAAGGAATTCCACCATGTGGTCTCTAATTAATGTTTCGAGTAATTTACATACAACTGATGTTAAACTCACTGGTCTGTAATTTTCTGGCTTGTTCCTCGATCCCTTCTTAAATACCGGCGTAATGTCTGCCTCTTTCCATTCTGAAGGAACTATTCCTTCTTCTAGTGACAAGCTAAACAATTTTGCAAGTGGTGTACTAATTTGCTCAACAATTTCCTTAAGCAGTTTTGGTGGTATCCCATCAACTCCAGGTGATTTATTATCTTTCATCTTCTTAATTTTCTTTGCTATCATTGATTGATCCACATGTCCACGGAAAAAAACAGCCGATTGGGCTGTTTAGTTTTAAAAACTAACAGCCCGTCCAATATTCTACCAATCCTGATATTGCGCAGGGGCAAATTATGTTGATGTTAAATAAAAGCAACGGGAACCGTAATAAGCACTTTTATTTTCATAAAAAAACAAAGCGAAGAATTGTCACGTCAGTCAGGTGCATCGTATAACATGGACACAGTCGTCACTATTAATCACTCATCGATCCTGATTTTAGTTTATTCCGTTTTGCTGTCGCCGATGGCAGTAGCAGCTAATGTAAACGCCATATTTGGCTGACAACGCTGCGTGGACAGAAACATCGCCTACGTAATCATTAATGGAGCCGTTCAGTAGCAATATCAGAATTCCGACATGTGTTTGAAACATTTATTATGGAGGAATATACAAAAAATTTTCAAAATTACAATACCGTTCTAAAAGCCACCGGCCACATGGACTGACTGACAGACGCAACCAGTCCGACTGCAAAAATACCGGCCATTGATTGTCAGGCCTGTGTTAGCTTGCAGTCCTGGACCAAGTGCCTAGTTGCTTCTAGAAACGCTTAATTAGCGGCTGTCACATTAACTCCGACTTCAAGTCAAATTACGACGGTTGGGGAATCCAGAGAACCACGTGACTGTCGTTCACGACGGTGCCAGCACCTAGCTTTTCACATGCACAGTCATAACTTCTTCGTTCACATGTTGCCAATTTTTCGAGTAAACCAATCAACAGTTGTTGAGGGTAAGATGCGTCTCAGAGTCGTTGTAGGGGTTGGTTCAGTGTACCCAAGTTAGGGTATTTGAACAGATTCGCTGCTAGAATGAACCTTGAACTTGTATTTTTGACAGAAACACGTTTTTGTTTCAGTGTTCGCGAAACCAGAGCACATCTAACCCTTACTTTAACTTGTGTGAACGAACAAACTTCGGCTGTGAACGAATGCCTTAGACATTCATTTTGTTTGAACGAATGAAACTATGGATTAAGCTTCGGGTGGTAACGAATATGTCTGTGAATAAAACGCCCACACATTATGTTGGTTAATACTTTCCAAAGCTAAGGTACACGCTTAAACCACGATGTAACCTCCATTAGGTACTTGTAAAACGTCTCTTTTTGACGGCTAAATCTACCATGTTGTTCTGGAATGAATGATATATTCGTAACATGATCTGACACGATTTCCTCGTAATTCATGACCGTGATGATTGAAAGCGGATCATAAAATACTATCGTTAACTGTGGTGTATTTATGGGTGTTATTATTTTATCTGGAAGTGAACTTCATTTATTTTAAATTCGCTCTTATCTTTAATGAAACTCACAAATGAATCCATGCTTATCACTACTGGGTATGTCATTCCAATATACGCTTCTTCTGTTCTTTCCCTTGTATAACATGTTGTTTGCAAAGCCACATGCATCTTCGCGTTGGTTATGATTGTTTGGTTCGTCAGGTGCCCAGCCAGTGTAGGTGAACGGCTGTCCCGTCGCACGCCAAATCCACGCTCCACTAGCGTCCTTTCTTCCCGACGTAAAGTAGTGGTGGTTGCCGTATTGTATTTCTGAAATCAAGCACATTTTATGTAGTACTTTGTCATTTCAGTAACGTGGACAGCAACCGTTTCTCAATCGTCCTGTAGTGCGGAGCGCACGTGTAAATATACCGCATTCACGTTTAATCCGCATCATAGTCACCACCCGCACAATAGTCACCACCCGCACAATAGTCACCACCCGCACAAAAATCACACCAAAAATAGTCCACCCTATACATGTGCCACATTGACGCAACAACAGACTGAATACTGGATCGATGACAGCTACTCTCCCGAAGGAAGCGTCGTCGTCTTGGTCCGTGTCTCACGTCTCAAACACAGTTGTACCGCTATATTATAGCAAGTACTGAAACACAGTCGTCCTATATTTAGCCATGATAGTATTATATCAGTATATAAGATACGTGTATGGCCCGTGAGAACATATTTGTAATATGTGACATCCTATAATGCACAAAGCGTTTGTGAAAGTTTGTGAAACAGTGTGTTCACGGTATTTCGCTGCATCGCCATCGTGTCACGGATAGGCCTAATGCACGTTTCTCAGCCCATTGTGCTGCACGTGTTAGGAATTGCATTCCCCAAATAATAACAGTAATGGCGACGGCGGCGATGGAGAAGCCTTGTCTAAAACACAGACAACTGTAAGGATTGTCTCCTACGCCTCGCCGCCCGTAAGACCGTCACATTTAAGAAAATCAGTTTGACGGGTAACCCGTAAGAGTTGCCACTTGTGATAAAAGTAATATACACTAGATGGATGTATGTATGTTTGTATAACAGGATATACAAAGAACCATTTAGAAAGAAGACGACTGTTGTAAATACTGAGTGCTGAAGAATACAGCACACACTCGTAGTAGGGTATATATGATTCTGTATTCAACGGGCTCCTTACCTTGTGTCATGTACACAAGAAAGAGGTCTTCAGCGTGTGTTTCGATAGACACAAGGTCTGCACCGCGGTAGAGTCCTTGGCAGTGAGCTCTGCCCTCCGACCACGTCTTTTGCTGTGGGAACACATTGTAGCACGATCGTATTCCATCCTCGGACCATCGACATCGAGTTACTAAAACATAACTTGAATATCACGTAAGTGGTTTACTAGGAAAAACTTGTGGAACACAGAATCTTAATTTCATGGGCCGCGTCAATCTACTTGTAAACACATAGTCCTGCACTTGCTAATAGGACATAGCCATGTTATTTGTGTCTAAACTCAACTTATGCAAGATATGTTGGCTTTTGTTTACTAGACTTATCTCGTTCTGACTTAGCTGCTCGCTTGATTGAGAATTTCCGTTGGCACTTAATTCTTAGAACTGTCAGACGCTTATTGGTAAACATGTCAGCCGCCAGGAAAACATAGATTTGACCGGAATTTCCTACTTTCAATATACATTCTGAGAAAACCAAATGGTTAGTTTTTGTTAACTCTTTTAGGTGCATTGTCCCAAAACAATCACTTTTGTTTCGCTTTATGTTACGTTGAATTGAATTAACTTACAACATAACTAGTTATCTCACTCACGTCCACGTTTCGACAACCATCGCTCGCCTTCTTCATGAAACTGAAGAATGTAATAAATAATTACATGACTGTCTGCTTTTTTCACAACAGCTATTATTTAGGAAAGTTAACACATGACTTTGTGAAATATTCATAATTTTGAAAGTTTTATTATATTTAAATTAAATGTATTATTTTTTATAATTAATATTTATTATTCAAAACCGAACAACAAATTGCTTGAGATCTACCATTAAAACCATATAACAACTATATAGGTCTTATTTATAATTTAACTTCCATGCTTGGTGTTAACGATATTTAATTTATAAATCCCAACATCATTGACGTCATTACTGTAGATACCAGGACTAGATGTAACACGGTGGTTTTGTAACATAACAAATAATAACGTCCCGTTCTGTTGGATGGCAGAGGTCAGTATCTGCGCTGGCGTAGGCCCCTACCATTCTCGTGGTCAGCACTACCATATGTGGTTTTCTCTTCCAACCGCTTCTCCACTGACAGCAGCCGACGGTCCACCGATTGAAGTATAGCCAGCGTCTGCTCCATGATCGCCATCTGGCGGTTACAATCGTCGTCTCGTGAGCACAAGTCAGTGGTAGGCTGAGCAGTCACGCCACGCAGTGAAAGACACGAGAGAAGACAGAACCAGTGGAAGGAGATGGTGAACATCGCGGAGCGTCGCATGTTGACAACTACAGAAGGAAAGGAACATGGCAATTAATTTGAAGTTCAGACGGACGATGTCGCCCAACCAACTGGACGCATCGTTTCTTGAAAGCAATAAGAAAAGATGCGTCCAACTGGTTGGGAGATGTTGTTTCGCTCGATCAATCGCACTACTAATCGCTCGAGTGAATGGGCCTTAACATATCGACGTAACGTTTGTTAAATGTCGTCAGCATATTCGTCAGTCCCACCCCATAATTATTGCATTGTTAAAGACGATACGTTGGCATTTCAAAGGGAAAATTATACTACTGTTAGTATTTTATATATAGTAATATATTATTCTGTATCGAATAGGTTTATTTATATATGATTTACCATATGATATATGCAGTTTCACAAACTATTTATGTATGAAAACCTCCATACGAAGAAGTAACATCAAACGTTCGGAAATATTTGAAATGTGCATCTGGAAGAGAACGGACAGAATAAGTGGGGCAGAACGAGTGAAACGGTACTCGACATTGTACGAGAAGAAAGAAAAATCGGCAGAGGTTATCACGAAGAGGCAGATCAGCTAGTTAGGACAGGGAAGGGCTTTTGAAGCTAGCAATGAAGGAATGGTGCAATAAACAAAACCAACGGGAGGAAATGAATGGGGTTGCTGTACATACTGAATGAAAGCCGAACATTTGAAGAAATGGAGAGAAAGGCAGCCTTTATGAACTCAAAATAGACGAATGATCTGTGTCGTCTAAATCAATGCTGAGCTTTGTGAAATAAGTTCTGGATAGTGACGAGGTGACCCCGAATTATAGTTTCCACGATCTTGCAAGTAATACATATAAAACCGATTGGCCGGTAGTTCCATGCTTGTTTCTTTGAGTTCTTTTTGTGCAGGTCTGTCAAATATGGTGTCTTCAACTGAGCAAGGAGCAATCCACCCTTGAATGATTTATTGAAAATCACAAGGAGACACTCTACCAGCTAATTGTTAATCTAGTGTCGTATTTACGAATGTTAATTGTTTAACCTGGTTATTTTTGTCAAGACTCCTTCCACAGATATATATTTCGATACTCGTCAATACATTTCCATTATGTCTAATTCCCTTTTGTAGAAAACACTCTCAGATCTTCACAAATTATGTAAACACACCGGTGAAACACTGGCTTAGTGCATCTGTCTTTTTTTGTCTTTGATCAATGTTTGCAGTTGTGCCATCATCCAAATACAGATTGCTCATGGTAGATATTATCGTCCTCCCATCTTGGACATAATGCCAGAGCACATTGGTCCTTCGCTGCCGTCTTCTGTTGCAAGCTTTCGTTCAAAGTCTCTTCTAGCCTTTCTCGCATTTACATTAAGCCAGGTCAACGCAACTGCTGCTTGTATATTATGTTGGGCTCATACACGGTGTCCTATTTTGTTGCACCGAAGTCTTGACATACTCACTGTGTGATCATCACTTTGCTCACCTGTTAACGTTTGGCACGACTTGTCGACGTGTTATCCCGACGTCGCAATAGAAACTTCAAGAAACAAGAATCAGGCCACAACCAGAAACGACATGGGCCAAGGTCAACTTGACGTTTAGTGCTCAAGTGAGAGAACGGAACGGGGTCATTAGATTAAACATCGGTACAAAATAAGCTACCAAAAAGGTCGCTTCGGTAGGCCACTTCCGTTATTGACGCGACTGTGGCACCACCGTGCGGAAGGTGGTTATATATGTCAGACCACAGTGCAAAATTGCATTGGTGGCCATGTTAACGTTTTGCCTGATTGTAAGAAAAGGTGACCATCAACAATTCTGAAACAGATATGCGCCCTACATCCGTGTGAAAAGGTCCATCCAGGTGCTATGCGCAGAATTGCGTTACTAACATTTTGCGGTTGATAAAAGTAAGCAAAGCATTTTTGTAAATATTCAAACATAAAAAAATAAAAAATGTCTTCCCACATTTAGTTCAACCCTACGTAATGTGATTCAGCCCTTCAGGTTGTCTTGTACTGACCACGGATTTGCATATGTCCTAGTAAACATTGAGTATAGTATTCGTTTAGATCCTCTGTCTGATATTATCTTCACAGCACAATCTTCCAAAGATCGGTCATTATCTCAAATGTTATGCGTACTCCTTAAACAAACATAGGAACTACTTTTATAAGTTACTAGTTTATTCTGATGTTTCAGTTGGATTTTCTAATTTCATATGTTGCATATGTTTAATGCCCCTGTATTGTGTGTAGTCGTCTTCACTTCCTATATATTTAAATACCCTCATCATGTTTTGAAATTATGCCGTTTCTTAAACAGTCTTTTTGTTTCTTTTAATGGAGAAATACTTATCATTGTGCCAACAGCATAAACAACAAACAGTTCTGTCCAAAGTCATAAACGCATTTGTCCCAATCACGTGACAACACTAGACCTCGCAGGCAAGTAAACCGTAGTGCATTGATTGCTGAGCAGACAACGAAATAATGTTAAAGCGTCCTCAACTAATTTATTTTATCGCAAATTCAGTCAGATATGTAGTGTATGAATAGTTTATGTAACATTCGCAGTCGATTTTAAAAATGCCTATTTTTATTCAAATCATCGAAAGAATTTATTTTGGTCGTTAAATCTGCAAGGCTCAAAATAGTGGATATCCAAAGTTGTAAACACTATCCGGGTCAATTCCGATTATAGGCTTGACTTCCATCCTCTCGCCGATCACATGACAAAGTTACGAAATTTCACTAAGGGTGAAACGCGTGAGTTTTCAACGTTTCCATTTCACTTCACTTAATGTTTGACCAAACATTAAGTACTGTAATACCTTGTCTGATGATTTAAAAAAAAAACTACATATAAAAGTTGCACAAACGATCTAGCCTGTTGCAGTGGATACTAGGAAGGTTTGATTTTTCGCAAAACTAATGAGAAAAGAGAAAAAAAAGAATTGAAGAGTGACAATTATTTGTGAATTTTAATCTTTTTATAATGTAGACGATTATTCATTAATCCTGTTAATACGACTAATTCATGTAATTATATGCATTTATTTTATTAGAATTATGTTTTATTAATCAATAATGACCATAACAATATATCGATACCATAACTCCGCGTACGCGGAGTTTCCAGTTCGCGCCAGCATTCAAGCTCCATATAAGGCTAGCTCATGAATATTCGGTACCGTCCGTTAGACTTCGGTTATCTCCGTTGATTTTATGGGGCAAGAAAAACGTGTACTACGTCATCAACATGTGTGTGTGTGTGTGTGTGTGTGTGTGTGTGTGTGTGTGTGTGTGTGTGTGTGTGTGTGTGTGTGTGTGTGTGTGTGTGTGTGTGTGTGTGTGTGTGTGTGTGTGTGTGTGTGTGTGTGTGTGTGTGTGTGTGTGTGTGTGTTTGGATTAGCTACCGCCATGTGACGTGAGCATGATCGAGGCTAGTTTATGTCACGGATTCAGCAAAGAAAAGAAGGGAAATGGACAATCTATGGAATAAACGGAGAGTGAACATAGCGGCAACCCATGACAGATAGATTAATTTAAGAGAAAAGCACCAGCTCGATATCCACTCACGAAGGTCGAACTTCCCAAAGTCGTCGCATTGTTTTTGTTGGACAATTCTGACAAGTAAGTGTGTTTATCTTCAATCGTTTTTTTTTTTAATAAGTTTTTAAATGTTAATAGAATTGTGACAAATGATGCCAGACTTGTTGCAGTTATGTACATGGTACGCGTTGATTGGTACAGTGATAAGAAGTTATGATAAGTAGTGTTCATTTATTACGAATCGGTCCTCGGTCTCAGACCCACACTGACACAGACAGTGACACGGCAGAACATTTTAGTAAAAGGAATTTGAAATGAGATGAGTGAAAAAAATCGATTTGAGGAGGCAGTTTTAAATATAACATTAATTTTATTTTAGATATGAGAAATTGAAAGATATTCAGCCCCAGCAGGATGCCAACCTGCAGCCATCATCAAAGAAAGCACTGACACTGTTTAGCACACTGGCTAAGCCTAAAACACCAAAAATGTATATAATTACAGGTTTTCACGGTGTACACTGTAGAATACAAAGTACAAATTTCCTAATACCTGAGTCAGAACCGTCTTAAACCTGGGTTTTATTTGTTTTACTCAAGTGAAAATGTGGCTTGCTGTTTATTTTACTGCATTCCATATTACTAGTAACCCATTTTTTAATCATCTGTATGTGTACATGTACAATATGATAATATTGTGGTACATGTACATTGTTTTGTACATTTTATTTATAATCTAAGAAGCTTCCGACAAATGGCATAGCAATATTGAGGGAATAATGTCAATGACCAATTTTCTTATTTCAGCCCATCATTTGCACCATCATCCATCATGGCCAGTGACAGTGTAGGATTGAGTTGCCTTGCTGAAGAAGCAGTTTCAGCAGAGCTGTGGGAGTGAAGCTAGTGAGAGTGATGCCAGTGAATATGAGTTTGGAAAACAGTTCTCGGATGATGATGATGACGATGATGAGTAAGTAGATAAATGTTTTGTATTTTTGGTGAGTAGATATTTCTTAGATATATAACGATGATGTTTGTTTTTATTTTCGTGTGCGTGTGTTTTGCCTCACAACATGCTTATTTCACTTGATAGGATAGGTAGGTCTGGATTTTTTTTCTGTTTTTAAACTTCTACCTTTGCTACGAGTCCATATAGAATAACACACACCTATATGTTGCTCAAGTGATATCTTCCAATGCCAATTAAGGTCAAAATATTATTTTTTAATTGAAATATCAGTTAACAAAATTAGGGCCAATCCTAATATTTGTATCGGACACTTAAATCAAGGTAGGGTCGGGTTACCAGCAACACGCTTATTTCTTAGGCCCAGTACTAGTAGTAGCGTGCCTATCGACGTTCAGCCCCAAATATTTCACCAAATAAAGGCAATCAGAACCTACTGCTCCTTTAAATCTGGTAAAAATCCCGTTTCTCAGAAACATCAGTTCAATGAGCCATGCCCTCAAGTGTTTCAAAACATTGGGTTACCAATATGCTTTCTAGGTGATGGCTGGATGGACAGTCCTGGGTATTGTGCAAAATATTGTACATATGCAGAGGGATCGCTGATTTATTTTACAGACAATATGAAGTGTGTTGTGGGTGTTTGTTTGATTCCCTGGTCTCTAGCACTATATGTTTTGCATTGTGCCTAAAAGTGGCATTAAAAACGCATTTTATTTCTTGTTACGAATTTAGGAAGACTAAACTATGCACAAGGGGCAGAAGGCAAGGCATCCTTAAAACATTCACTGAACATCCGGCACATTGCCAAGAATCTTGCCAAGAGTAGTTTTGATTGTTATGTATTTTAGTTTTCTTTTGTGATTGAGATGTTTCATGAGATCTGATCTTGATAACAACAAATATAACACAAAATAAAAGAACTTCACCAAACAAAACATATAGCTGAGATCTTAATATAGGGCACAGTATTTTTGGTTTATGTTTTTTAAATAAAATACTGTTTAAGCTAACATGTTCATATGTTTTAATATCTTCAAATATAATGTTATGAAAATACGTAATGTGATGATTTCATAATTAAATTTATTTGACAGGCTGCATGTGAATATTCAACAACTAATTCATCTAACAAAAGTTATTTTGTGATGACACCTAAATAAGAACAAAACAGAGTAACTGTTTTGTTTTTTATGATTTAGTGTGATAACAACTTAAATGATGTGGTACAAAATAGATAATCATCTGAACTTACTACATTATTTGTTTCCTTCTCTCAGGTACCAAATGATGTACGACAGACAAAACAAGAACTTGTCAGAAAAAGAAGAAAACCTACAAATATGTGCCGGAAATTGTTGAAAGAATTGTCAATATGCAATTGGATGATGAGCAATCATTGTACAGGAGAGCGGAACGTGGCGAACATGATCCCAGGAACATCGAACATTATGAATATAGGACCCGTTCCTGTACCATCAACTTGTGAGATAGTGCGAAAGCAACATTCCCGTTTTCATTGATGCACTGTGAATGGACTTTTAAGTTGTTGAATTTCTTCAGTCTTATGATATTGCTATCCAGTTCATGAGTTTGTAAATATTGATTTCAGGAAACAATATGATGCAATATCCTGAAGTGAAAATGGACATGTGGATCTTGGTACTTATTTACTTACTGGGCCATTGTTTAACAATTCACATTTTGTTAATTGGGGACGACTACTAGTGAGGCCTAGTGAGTAAAGTTGACATCAAAACAGGTAGGCAGCAACTCTTGATTATGTTCATGATAACAAAAACAAGAAATGCAGATTAAAAATAGACATACAATTTTTATTGATTATAAAACACCTGTGAATTTACTTAAACTAATTAGCCAAATTTGCTTGGGTTGTAATCGGTGTATTGCCCAAATTCATCAGAGAATTAATTCCTGATCTTCCACACACAACAGGATGGAATCACCCTACGATCACCCGCAGATAATTTCTTGTGTACCCACATGATGAACATGCGATATAACCCATGACAGAGAGATTTGTTTTTGCTAGCTTCCTTTTCTGAAACCATTATTTCCGGTTCCGGTGCACAAGCGTACGTAGTAACAGCTATTAGTTACGTAGTAACTAATAGTTCAACTTACTGCACAAGTCAAACTAGATACTGTTAACAGTACCAACAATTAAATAACTTCTAGGATTCCCAAAATAACTTTAACTTTGAAATCGAATTTTCCCGCCAAATTAAAGTAAACAAAGAAAAAGAACCCATAGCAACGCTCGACATACAAAACTTAGACATAGGAAATTAGCTAGACAAACATTAGTTAGACATAAATACATTTCTTCAACCGTCCAGCACTAATTCTTGACCTTATACTAATTTGGCCCTTTCATCAAGGCAACTCAATATACCCAGAGTCGCCCTGGGTATCGCTCTACGTTTCTGTAAATAAACCACTGAGTCTCCGATCTACCCCCCCAGACTCAATCTCTTTCTCCCAGCACTGCCTTGATCCCTTGCACAACACAATATTATATAAAAATATAAAAGCAATAAAAATAGTTACTCCAACTCCGTCTTAAAGTAGACATAAAATAAATAAAACTAAAGTAGCCAGGTTATGGCAAGTAAAAAAAACCAAGGACAAAAAATAAAAACGACTCTGTATGGATGACCGATGATGATGACGTATGGATATGCACAGGGTGTAAAAAAATGTCAAAGGACCTAACCACAAATTGTTGGAATGCGAGTACTGTGTTAAATATTACTGCATTGAATGTGTCGAAATAACGGATAAAGAAT
The DNA here is from genome assembly GCA_033239005.1 of Lamellibrachia satsuma. Classification (NCBI taxonomy): domain Eukaryota; kingdom Metazoa; phylum Annelida; class Polychaeta; order Sabellida; family Siboglinidae; genus Lamellibrachia; species Lamellibrachia satsuma. The sequence goes on from BSQZ01000024.1 coordinate 6,845,175, forward strand.
ATAAAATCACGATGGATAAATCACAAATTCTCTGGTTCTGTCCATCATGTGACACAAAAGTGATGAAAAACTTGAAAAATAAAAAAGTTGCGAAGAAAGGTGTTAGAAGTTCCTTAAGAAAGTTGAAGAGAGAATCATTGAACTAGAAAAGAAATCCGAACCAAAGTGGATGAAACAAGAGTCAGCGAAATGATCAAAGAAGCTAAGTTGGAAAAAAACCCAAGCAAAGTCATCAGCCCAAATGAAGTTAAGGAAGTCGTACAAATTCAGATAAAAGAACAGAACATGGAATCAAAACACAGAGAAAAAAGACTCAACAACGTAATAATTTTCAACTTATCAGAATCTACATCACAACTAAAAACTACGAGACAACATGACAAAGAACAAATTTTAGAAATGTGTACAGAAATAAACAATAACTTCACAGACACTGATGTCACAGAAATGCGGAGGCTTGGGGAAGCCAAGGAAAATGCAACCGAAACATTTCTTCGAAAGTTCCATCACATCAGAGATAATGACAAGTTCAAAAACATAAAACTTTATCATGACAAAACTAAACAAGAAAGGGAGGAATCAAAAAAGCTCTATGAAGAAGCAAAGAGGCAGGAAGCTGCAGACAAGTCTGGGGAATACCTGTACAGAGTCAGGGGTCCACCACGGGAAAGAAAAATAAGAAATATAAGGAAAAGGCAGTAAAGACTACACATCTACCTAGAATGACGGATGGTAAAACAAATGTTAATAAAAATAATGTTAATGACATAAGCAACATTCTGTGTTTTATACCAATGTTGACCAACTAGGGAACAAGCAAAATGAATTTGAACAAAGAATTAAAGAACTGAAACCCTACATAATAGCAATTAATGAGGTAAAACCCAAAAAACCCAAATGCACTGTAACCATACCAGAATTTTCCTTAGAAATACATTGTTCTAAAAATATATAGAAAATAATGAAGGTAGGGGTATTATAATATACGTCTTTTCCCTATACGCAGAAAATATAAACCTGGTCTCAACCTTCAAGTAATGCTTATTTATAGAAATTAAACTTAAAAATAAAGCCAAACTTCTATTTGGATGCATATGTAGGAGCGATGAGGGGTCAGAAGACAAAGAACTTCTAAATATAATTAGATCCACATCTGGACTTAAATATTCACATATTGTAATTACAGGAGATTACAATCTCCCAGATATTAACTGGAAACATGGGACGACCAAATCAATTAACCCCAGCAACCTAAACTTAAAATTTGTAGAATGCCTTAGAGACACATTCGTGTTTCAACACGTCTCAAATCCTACCAGAGGACGAAGCACAACCAACACAAACATTTTAGATCTGATTTTATTAAACTCCTTTCGGAGCTTTGATTTTATCAAACGAAGAAGACAACATAAGGGAAATAGAGAACCTCAGCCCTCTAGGTAAAAGTTACCACTGTGTCATTATATTCAATATTTTGTGCAAAGTTATAACAAATAAATACACTAAAAACGGAAGCTGTTTAATAAGGCAAATTATGAAGGAATGGGGAAAGAGTTTCCAGATATAGATTGGGAAGTGAAATTTAAAGACTGTAAAGACAACGTTAACGACCAATGGGAAATTCTTAAAACAGTACTAAAATTATTAGAAGATAAATACGTACCTCAAAAAGAAGTGTCAAATTAAAGAAAGGGAAATTCCCCCTGAATGCAAACACCAGAAAACAAGGAATTGGGGAATTGAATATAAACCACACAAATCCGAAATCCCAAACAACAACTGAAGAAGAAGAAAAAGCAAATATTCTTGCCAACTACTTCTCCAGTGTATTCACTACTGAACAGACAGGGTCTATCCTAACTACACCCAAAGTAAACAATAAGTTAGCGATGGATGAGCTAAAAGTAACTGAAAACATAATATTACTAACATTAAAGGAACTTAATATAAGCAAATCGCCTGGTCCTGATGAAATAGGTGCCAGATTACTAATTGAGTCTCCCATTACAAAAAATATTTGAAACATCGATAAAAACTTCAAGTATTCCTGATGAATGGAAAGATGCCAAAATATCAGCAATATATAAAAAAGGAAACAAGAAACATGAATATTTCATGACAAGTAATAATGTTAAACATTCATTAGCCACCACAGATAAGCAAACTGACTTAGGTGTAATTATCGATTCAAAATTGTCATTTGATGATCACGCAAACCAAGTGGTAAATAAAGCAACCAAGATGACAAAAATAACCCAAAGAACCTTCCAATTCCTAGACACACACACTTTCTTGCCACTATATAAGACAATGGTTAGATCTCACCTAGATTATGCCATAGCAGTATGGTATCCATATAAGATAAAACATAAAATAGCAATAGAAAACGCTCAGAGAAGGGCCTCAAAAAAACTACCTGGTATGAGGGATTTACCATATATAGAAAGACTAAAATTACTGAATCTACACACATTAGCATACCGAAGGCTAAGAGGAGACACGATAGAAGTCTATAAAATAATGCACGAACTGTACGATAATGAATCTGCACCAAACCTCCCGAAATGGGAGGATGTGACACTAAGATCAGAAAATAGAGGACACTCCCTTAAATTATTTACCCAAAGGGCAAAAATAAATCTAAGAAAAAATGCATTCCCTCTTAGAGTGGCTGAACCATGGAATAGTCTCCCAAACTCTGTAATACAAGCTAGATCAATTAACTCATTTAAAAACAAACTAGACAAATTCTGGTCTACCCAGGCAATAATATACGACTATGAATCTCCTTTAACAATAACTAATGGAACCGGAAATTATGATATAAAAATATTTGAAGCCCAGTACTTTGACTACCATATATCTAAAAATTTTTGGTCTAGTAAAACCTGTCTTGGGCGACCACCCCTTCTACAAAGCCAGTGGTCTGTCAAAACAGGTGGTCTCCCATAGCAGGCTGCAGGTAAAACAGTACAATCGTATGTGTTTATGATTGTGTGAAATAAGATACAAAGGCATGGTGGCACACGTATACACCTGTATTGCGTCCACTTTATTGGCATTTATTGTTTCCTTACATGTACAGTGTATTGGAAACACGAAAAACTCGATTAAAATGTCTCAAATCATCTCACAACATAATTGTTAATTAAATGCAACTCTTATAACACTTGTATATAACATAACAACGTCATGCAGATTTAATTTATTTAAACATTTATAATTAGCATTAAGTAATGTACTACACAACACCTAAATGGTGGAGATTAGTGGATAATGACAGGTATTCCACCTGGCGGATAATGGGGCACTATAACTACTGTGATCGGTGGACCAATCTTGCTTTCTTTCCCATCAAATTTCGACCGTTTGCATGTTCCGTTCGCTCATAATAGGTCAAAATAATGTTGATGTGATGGTCATTGGCTGGGTGACGCACGCACGCACGCACGCACGCACGCACGCACGCACGCATACACACATAAAATCATACAACATTTGGTTAGCAAAAGTCAATAATTGTGTGCATTTGTTTTCCGAAAGGTCGAAGCGAAACAAGACATTTACCGAACACTAGTTGCTAGATCAGCTTCTATTGATCCACGGGCACTGGCGATATGTCCACGGAAAAAACAGCCGATCGGGCTGGTTAGTTTAAAAAACCTACCAGCCTTTCCAATATTCTACCAACCCTGATATTGCGCAGGGAAAAATTATGTTGATGTCAAATAAAAGCCACGAGAACCGTAACAAACACTTTTATTTTCATAAAAAACAAAACAAAGAATTGTCAGGTCAGTCAGGTGCATCGTATAACATGGACACAGTCGTCGCTATTAATCACTCATCGATCCTGAGTTTAGTTTATTCCGTTTTACTGTCGTTGGTGGCAGTAGCAGCTGACGTAAACGCCACATTTGGCTGACAACGCTGCGTGGACAGAAATGTTGCCGACGTAATAATCAATGGAGCGGTTCAGTAGCAATATCAAAATTCTGAGATGTGTTTGAAACATTTGTTATGGATGAAAATACAAAAAGTTGTCAAACTTATAATACCGTTCTAAAAGCCACCGGCCACATGGACTGACTGACAGACGCAACCAGTCAGACTGCAAAACTACTGGCCATTGATTGCCAGGCCGGTGTTAGCTTGCAACCCTGGACCAAGTGCCTAGTTGCTTCTGGAAACGCTTAATTAGCGGCTGTCACATTAACTCCGACTTCAAGTCAAATTACGACGGTTGGGGAATCCAGAGAACCGCGCGACTGTCGTTCACGACGGTGCCAGCACCTAGCTTTTTACATGCTTTTTCTTTCAACATGTGGTCGGACCCGTTCGTTCACAGTCGAGTAAAAACATCAACAGTTGTTGAGGGTAAGATGCGTCTCAGAGTCGTTGTAAGGGTTGGTTGTAATTCAGTATACCCAAGTAAGGGTATTTGAACAGATTCGCTGTGAGAATGAACTTTGAACTGGTATTTTTGGCAGAAATACGTTTTTCTTTCAGAGTGTTCGCGAAACAAGAGCACATCCAACCTTTACCATAACTTGTGAACGAACAAACTTGTGAACGAACAAACTTGTGAACGAACAAACTTCGGCTGTGAACGAATGCCTTAGACATTCATTTTGTTTGAACGAGTGAAACTATGGACTAAGCTTCGGGTGTTAACGAATATGTCTGTGAGCAAAACGTCCTGCACATTATGTTGGTTAACACTTTCCACAGCTAAGGTACACACTTAAACCACGAAGTAACCTCCATTACGGTACTTATAAAACGTCTCTTTAGACGGCTAAATCTACCATGTGGTTGTCCATGAAATGTGTCCAACAAGCTCAAAGACATCAAGACATTTGATTTAATGTGGCTATGGATCTGCTAATGCTTTGGTGGTGTTGTACTAGTTGGACACATCATATACTCACACAAACCACCATTTCGGGGTTTACGTATTCACGGATCCCTTCGAGGGAAGGTAGACTCATTACAGATGATTTAAGTGTGCCTTTTCATCCCAGTACGCCCGACTAAGGCATTTAAACGCCACGGATTTGGTAACGACAACATACGTTTTCCTTGGGGGAATGATGAACGACCCCATAAAAAATAACGACAATCTAAACGGCCTGGCCATTTGTCGTTAATGGGAAGGGAAAGATCTTGTGACGTTCCGTATGTAGTGGGTATGTTCGTCAGCTGACTGCTCGTTCACGGGGTCCACAGTTCCAACTGACTACGACAAGCAACTCTCTTCGTAGGAATGAATGATATATTCGTAACACGGGATATCGTCTACTGTTGTAAATAACACGTTCACAAATATGATTGATTATTATGAAACATCAACATCTCGTTTTTAACAACAGTTGGACTTTGTTACGTTATTCATGTTTCGTGTTCTTGGCATGCCACCGAGGCCATAGGCCAGAGACTAGTGTGACACAGATGCCTAGTGCTGGTGCTGTAGCTGTTGTTGTGTTCCAAGAGTTGAAACAAATGTTGGAACTATAGGGCTTTTACAGTTGCCCCACCAACTGCTTGGGATTCACACCCTGTTTGTGTAACAGGTCAGCAGGAAACATAATAACACTTCGCCACAATCTGAAGGCTTAGTAGTAGAATATTTTATAATGTAATATATAATTATGTCCTTGGCTTTACATTGATCACTGATAATAATTCACAAACGTTCGAACACACGAACAAGGCCTCGATTTTTATTGTGCACATATAGAATGTCGTATCAGGATTACAAATGCACATATTCACATTTTCGCATCAGTTTTTCGACGTAATGTTGGTGTCATCAACATGTGCATGAAAACAACATCAAACAATTATAAAGTCTATGATTTTTACCTTTACTCAAGAATGATCTCTCCTGGTGATCTGACACGATTTCCTCGTAATTCATGACCGTGATGGTTGAAAGCGGATCATAAAAAATTAAAAATCGTTAACTGTTGTGTATTTATGGGTGTTATTATTTTACCTGGAAGTGAACTTAATTTATTGTAAATTCGCTCTAATCTTTAATGAAACTCACAAATGAATCCATGCTTCTCACTACTTGATATGTCATTCCAAAATAGGCTTCTTCTGTTCTCTCCAATGTTTACAAAGCCACATGCATCTTCGCCATCGCCATAATTGTTTGGTTCTCCAGTTCCCCAGCCAGTGTAGTTGAATGGCTGTCCTGTCGCACGCCAAATCCACGCTCCACTAGCGTCCTTTCTTCCCGACGTATAGAAGTGGTGGTAGTCGTGTTGTATTTCTGAAATCAAACACATTTTTATGTATTACTTTGTCATTTCAGTAACGTGGACAGCAACCGTTTCTCAATCGTCCTGTAGTGCGGAGCGCACGTGTAAATATACCGCATTCACGTTTAATCCGCATCATAGTCACCACCCGCACAATAGTCACCACCCGCACAATAGTCACCACCCGCTCAATAGTCACCACACGCACAATTGTCACCACCTGCACAATAGTCACCACCCGCACAATTGTCACCACCCGCACAATAGTCACCACATGCACAATAGTCACCACCCGCACAATAGTCACCACCCGCACAATAGTCACCACCCGCACAATAGTCACACCAAAAATAGTCCACCCTATACATATGCCACATTGACCCAACAACAGACGGACTGAATACTGGATCGATGACAGCTACTCTCCCGAAGGAAGCGGCGTCGTCTAGGTCCGTGTCTCACGTCTCAAACACAGTTGTACCGCTATATTATAGCAAGTACTGCAGCACAGTCGTCCTATATTCAGCCATGATAGTATTATACCAGTATATAAGATATATAAGATACGTGTATGGCCCGTGAGAACATATTTTGTGGAATCCTATAATGCACAAAGCATTTGTGAAAGTTTGTGAAACAGTGTGTTCACGGTATTTCGCTGCATCGCTATCGTGTCACGGATAGGCCTAATGCACGTTTCTCAGCCCATTGTGCTGCACATGTTAGGAATTGCATTCTCCAAATAATAATAGTAACGACGACGGCGGCGATGGTGCAGAAGCCTTGTCTAAAACACAGACAACTGTAAGGATTGTCTCCTACGCCTCGCCGCCCGTAAGACCGTCACATTTAAGAACATCAGTTAGACGGGTAAGCCGTAAGAGTTGGCACTTATGATAAAAGTAATATACACTAGATGGATGTATGTATGTTTGTATAATAGGATATAAAAAAGAACCAATTAGAAAGAAGACGACTGTTATAAATACTACTGGGTGTTGAAGAATATACCACACACTTGTAGTAGGGTATTTAACAAGATTTAACAAGATTTGCCATCTAAGCCAAAGGCCCAGATGGCAAGTGGACAAGGAAGCCATTGGCTTATCGAGAGTCCAACAATGTTCATCTACTTATAACCCGCCCTCCTGAGATATGTGTCAACCTTGTTTTTAAACATATTCACGCTGCTAGCAGTTACACAATCTGTAGACAATTTGTTCCATTCATTTATTGTCCTCTGTGAGAACGAGTGCTTCCTGATGTCCAATCTACATTGATCCTTTACTAATTTTACCTCATGTGCTCTAGTTCTGCTATCCTTCTTGAGTGAGAAAAACATATTTCTATCAATATTTTCATACCCATTCAATATCTTAAAAACTTCAATCTGATCTCCTCTTAACCTCCTTGTCTCTAGAGTTGTTAAACCACATTCTTTCAGGCGTTCTTCATAACTAAGGACTCTAAGTTCTGGAATCATTTTAGTTGCTCTCCTTTGTATGCGTTCAAGCGTATCTATATCCTTCTTACGATATGGTCTCCATGCTTGTATACAGTATTCTAAATTAGGTCTAACTATTGCTTTATAAAGAGGTATAATTAACTTTTTCCCCTTGTATGTTATGTTTCTTCTAATCAATCCAAGAATTTGATTACCCTTTGAAGCTGCAATACCACACTGCTCTGAAACTTTCATATCAGCGCTTATTGTAACTCCTAAGTCCTTTTCTTTTACAGTAGTACCCAGAACAGTATCTCCCATTGTATAGTTTACATTCAAGTTCCCATGTCCTGTATGTAGGCATTTACATTTCCCAAAATTTAACAGCATCTGCCATTTCTCAGACCATTTCACTAATCTGTCTAGATCATTTTGTAAATGTTTTTTATCACCATCAGTATTAACCTTTCTAAACAGTTTTGTGTCATCCGCAAATTTCAGTACGTTACTTGTTATACTGTCGTCCAAGTCATTGATATAAATTAAGAATAATATAGGTCTTAATACTGATCCTTGAGGTACCCCACTCAGAACCGATTTCCAATTTGAAACTTCTCCATCTACTACAACTCGTTGTCTTCTGTCAGTCAGCCATTGTTATATCCAGTCAGTTATGCTATCCCCGATACCATGGGCTTTTAATTTAAGTAGTAATCTTTGATGTGGCACTTTGTCAAAAGCTTTCTGAAAATCTAAGTAGATAATATCCACTTAGTGATTTCTTCCAAAAAACATAACATATTTGTTAAGCATGACCTCGCTTTAAGGAATCCATGTTGAGATGAATTTAATAATTTATGCTTAACGAGGAAGTCCACCGTATGGTCTTTAATTAACCTTTCTAATAATTTACAAATCACTGACGTTAAACTCACTGGTCTGTAATTCTCTGACTTATTTCTTGAACCCTTTTTAAATAATGGTATGATGTTTGCTTCTTTCCATTCAAACGGGACAACTCCCTCTTTTAATGACAAGTTGAATACTCTTGCATGTGGTATACTGATTTGATCTACTGTTCCATTATTAATTTTGGAGGAATCCCATCCACTCCCGGTGATTTGTTATCCTTCATTGCCTTTATTTTCTTAGCTACCAATTCTGGAGTTACAACTAACGGTCCTAAATAGTCAGATTTAGCCCCCTGAAATTTAGCATCAGCAACTGGTAATGAACTAATATCTTCTTTGGTAAACACTGAACTGAAGTAAACATTTAGGTCTTCCGCCATTAAAAACCCCTGTGATATTATATTTCCAGCACTGTCTTCTAGAGGTCCAACCTTGTCTTGTACGTTTTGTTTACTCCTGACATATGCATAAAAACTCTTGCTGTCATTTTTTATGTTACATGCCAGTTTTTGCTCATAGCTTCTTTTAGATTGTCTGATTTCAGTTGTAGCTGCATTAAGTGCCTCTTTGTATTTTGCATAGTCTTCTTCCTTTATGGTACGCCTATAAACCCTCCACATAGTTTGTTTTAGCATTATTTTTCTAATTGCCTCTTTTGACAAGTGTTTCTTTCTACACCGTTTTCCTTGTTTTTGGAAGGGAACAAATTTATCGATGATACTCTCAATTTCATATTTTAGAATATTCCAACATTCAATTGCGGTCTTATTCATCAGCATGTTATTCCAATCTAGCTTTGCTAAGTATTTTCTCATATCTTTGTAGTTACCTTTGTGGAAGTTTCTCTTGTACGTTTTCTTATTTTTACTTTCTGATTTTACATTGATGTCAAAATGTATTTGTTTATGGTCACTATTAGTATTACCCAATGGTTCAAATATTTTTACATTGTCCACTAATTCTTTTTGTGATGACAAAACTATATCTAATACATTTTCTCCCCTGGTTGGTTCTAGTACGTGCTGAGTAAGAAAGCTATCCTGGATTAAACATAGAAATTGTTGATCCTCAATCCCTGTGCTCTCTAGAGAATTCCATTGTATGTGTCCATGGTTAAAATCTCCCATTATGATACATTCCCCTTTACTAACTTCCTTTATAGCGTTTTTTATTTTTGTGTTGTCCTCTTCGTTTATGTTTGGACTTCGGTAAACTAATCCAATAGTTAATTTTGAATTTCCTGAAACAATTTTGCACCAAACAGTTTCATCGCAATTTGCTTCCCTTTCTAGTTTTATTTCATAAGCCTGAATAGATTCTTTAACATATAAAATAACTCCCCCGCCCCTTCTTCCTATTCGATCTTTCCTACACATTACGTATCCTGTCAGTCCTAATTCAGCATCTGTTATATCTATGTTGGCCCATGATTCAGTTATACCAATTATGTGAGGGTCAATATCTTCTACCATAATGTTTAATTCGTTTTTCTTATTTACTATGCTCCTTGCATTTAAACATACGCATCTATAACCTTTTTCAGAGATGTTTTTCGGATGATTTGATATTGGTTTATCTGTGCTAGTGGCCTCTTGTTCTGCTTGAGACACCTCTAGTATATATGTAGTAGGGCATATATGTAGTAGGGTATATATGTAGTAGGGTATATATATGATTCTTTATTCAACGGGCTCCTTACCATGTGTCATGTACACAAGAAAGAGGTCTTCAGCGTATGTTTCGATAGACACAAGGTCTGCACCGTCGTAGAGTCCTTGGCAGTGAGCTCTGCCCTCCGACCACGTCTTTTTCTGTGGGAACACTTTGTAGCACGATCGTTTTCCATCTTCGGACCATCGACATCGTGTCCCTGTGTCAGATGCGTCGTAATTGATTTTCATTAAAGCGAAACAAAAGTCGTGTATTTGGGTCTAAGCACCTATACGAGGTATTTAAAACATAACCATTTGAATATCACGTAAGTGGTTTACTAGGAAAAACTTGTGGAACACAGAATCTTAATTTCATGGGCCGCGTCAATTTATTTGTAAACACATAGTCCTATACTTGCTAATAGGATATGGCCATGTTATTTGTGTCTAAACTCAACTTATGCAAGATATGTTGGCTTTTGTTTACTAGACTTATCTCGCTTGATTGAAAATTTCCGTTGGCACTTAATTCTTAGAACTGTCAGACGCTTATTGGTCGCCCAGTAAACATGTCAGCCGCTAGGAAAACAGATTTGACAAGAATCTCTAACTTTTAATATACATTCCGAGAAAACCAAATGGTTAGTTTTTGTTAACTCTTTTAGGTGCATTGTCCCAAAACACTCACTTTTGTTTCACTTTAAACCATAAATAATTACGCTGAATTGAATTGCCTTACAACACAACTAGGTATCTCACTTACGCCCACGTTTCGACAACCATTGCTCGCCTTCTTCATGAAACTGAAGAATGTAATAAATTATTATATGACTGTCTGATTTTTTCACAATTGCTATTATTTAGGAAAGTTAACATTTAACTTTGTGAAAGATTCATAATTATGAAAGTTTTATTATATTTTTAATTTATTAATTTTTATAATTAATATTTATTATTTAAAAACGAACAACATATTGCTTGAGATATACCATTAAAGCCATATAACAACTATATAGGTCTTATTTATAACTTAACTTAAAGGCTTGGTGTTACCGATATTTCATTTGTAAATCCCAACATCGTTGATGTCATTACTGTAGATACCAGGACTGGATGTAACACGGTGGTTTTGTAACAGAGCATATAATAATGTCCCGTTCTGTTGGATGGCAGAGGTCAGTATCTGCGCTGGCGTAGGCCCCTACCATTCTCGTGGTCAGCACCACCATCTGTGGTTTTCTCTTCCAACCGCTTCTCCACTGATAGCAGCCGACGGTCCACCGATTGAAGTATTGCCAGCGTCTGCTCCATGATCGCCATCTGACGGTCACGATCGTCGTCTCGCGAGCAACAGTCAGTGGTAGGCTGAGCAGTCACGCCACGGAGTGAAAGACACGAGAGAAGGCAGAACCAGTGGAAGGAGATGGTGAACATCGCGGACAACTGCAGAAGGAAAGAAACATAGCAATTAATCTGAAATTCACACGAGCAGTTAGTTGCCCGATTGACACGGTGTCGCCCAACCAACTGGACGCATCGTTTCTTGAAAACAGCGAGAAACGAGGCGTCCAACTGGTTGGGAGATAATGTGTCGCCCGATCAATTGCACAACTAATCGCTGGTGTGAACGAGCCTTACCATATCGACATTTTTTTAATGTCGTCAGCATATTCGTCAGTCCCACCCCAATCTTTATCGCATTGTTAAAGATGGTACGTTGGTATTTCAAATGGGAAAGTTATACTATTATTAGTATTTTATATATGATGATATTATTCTGTATTTAATAGTTCGTATTTATATATGATTTAACATATGGTATATGCAGTTTCATAAGAACATAAACTATTTACATATGAGAACCTCCAAACGAAGAAGAAGTAGCATCAGATGTTCTGAAATATTTGAAATGTACATCTGGAAGAGAACGGACGGAATAAGTGGGGCAGAACGAATGAAACGGTACTCGACATTGTACGAGAAGAAAGAACGGACGGAATAAGTGGGGCAGAACTAATGAAACGGTACTCGACATTGTACGAGAAGAAAGAACGGACGGAATAAGTGGGGCAGAACGAATGAAACGGAACTCGACATTGTACGAGAAGAAAGAACGGACGGAATAAGTGGGGCAGAACGAGTGAAACGGTACTCGACATTGTACGAGAAGAAAGAACGGACGGAATAAGTGGGGCAGAACGAATGAAACGGTACTCGACATTGAGCGAGAAGAAAGAACGGACGGAATAAGTGGGCAGAACGAATGAAACGGTACTCGACACTGTACGAGAAGAAAGAACGGACGGAATAAGTGGGGCAGAACGAATGAAACGGTACTCGACACTGTACGAGAAGAAAGAACGGACGGAATAAGTGGGGCAGAACGAATGAAACGGTACTCGACACTGTACGAGAAGAAAGAACGGACGGAATAAGTGGGGCAGAACGAATAAAACGGTACTCGACATGGTACGAGAAGAAAGAACGGACGGAATAAGTGGGGCAGAACTAATGAAACGGTACTCGACATGGTACGAGAAGAAAGAACGGACGGAATAAGTGGGGCAGAACGAATGAAACGGTACTCGACATTGTACGAGAAGAAAGAACGGACGGAATAAGTGGGGCAGAACGAATGAAACGGTACTCGACATTGTACGAGAAGAAAGAACGGACGGAATAAGTGGGGCAGAACGAATGAAACGGTACTCGACATGGTACGAGAAGAAAGAACGGACGGAATAAGTGAGGCAGAACGAATGAAACGGTACTCGACATTGTACGAGAAGAAAGAACGGACGGAATAAGTGGGGCAGAACTAATGAAACGGTACTCGACATTGTACGAGAAGAAAGAACGGACGGAATAAATGGGGCAGAACTAATGAAACGGTACTCGACATGGTACGAGAAGAAAGAACGGACGGAATAAATGAGGCAGAACTAATGAAACGGTACTCGACATGGTACGAGTGGGGCAGAACGAATAAAACAGTACTCGACATGCTACGAGAAGAAAGAAAAACCGGCGGAGGTTATCAAGAAGAGGCAGAACAGCTAGTTGGGACATATCGTGAGACGTGAAGGACTTTTGAAGCTAGCAATAGAAGGAAAGTTGCAATAAACAAAACCAAGAGGAGGAAATGAATGGGGTTATTGTACATACTGAATGAGGGCCAAACATTTGAAGAAATGGAGAGAAAGGCAACCTTTATGAAGTCAAAATAGACAGCATCAACACACTCCACCACACCCGGCAGCTGGACGACGCATGATCTGTGCGATCTAAATAAATGATGAGCTTTGTGAAATAAGTTCTGGATAGTTACGATGTGATCTCGATCATAGTTTCCACAGTCTTGCAAGTAATACAATAACACCGATTGGCCGGTAGTTCCATGCTTGTTTCTTTGAGTTCTTTTTGTGCAGGTCTGTCTGTCTGTCTTCAACTGAGCGAGGAGCGATCCAGTCTTAATTGACTTATTGAGAACCATAAGGAGAGACTCTACCAGCTCATTTTTCAACTCGAGTAGTAATTACGAGTGACACTTGTTTGTCTTTAACCTGGCTATTTTTGTCAAGACTTCTTCCCCAGAGATTTAGATACTCTTCAATAAGTTTCCATTATGTCTAATTCCCGTTTGTCGAGATTTATTTCAGGTCTTCATATATAAACACACTGGTAAAACACTGGTTTAGTGCATTTGTTTTCTTTAATCAATGTTTGCAGTTGTGCCATCATCCAAATACAGTTTGTTCATGGTAGATCTAATCGTCCTTCCATCTTGGACATAGTGCCAGAACACCTTGGTATTTCTGCTGCCTTCTGTTGCAAGCTTTCATTCAAAATTCCTCCTAGCCTTTCTGCGCATTTATATTTAGCCAAGTCGACGCAACTACTTGTTTATATCTTACGTAGGGCTCCGACTCGGTGTCCTACTTTTTTGCACCGAATACATACTCCGAAGACGGCGAAGTCACTGTGTGTCCATTTCGCTCACCTTTTAACGTTTGGCGCGAATTGTCGACGTGCTATCCCGACGTCGCAGTAGAAACTTCAGGAAACAAGAATCAGGCGGCCACCAGAAACGACAGGATCAAGTTCGACTTGACGTTCAGTGCTTAAGTGAAAGAACGGAACGGGGTCATTAAGCCAAACATCGTCACTCACTTAGATACCAAAAAAGCGGGGCCCAGTAGGTCACTTCCGTTATTGACGCGACTGTGGCACCACCACATGGGAACCAGCGGTAAAGTCAACAGGTCTACGTTACTAACATTTCGCTGATAATAAGATAATATAGTAAATAAAGCATTTCTGTACACATTCAAGCATAACAAAATAACACATTTCTTCCCGCATATAGTTCAACCCTGCGTAATGTGATTCAGCCCATCAGGTTGTCTTGTACTGACCACGAATATGAGTATAGTACTCATTAAGTCATCTGTCATTTCAAACCCTCTGATATTACCTTCCCAGCACAGTCTTCCAAAGATCGGTCCTGATCTCAAATGTTTTGCTTAACTCCTTAAACAAACATATAGGAACTACTATTTTTCTTATTATTTACTAATTTATTCTGATGTTTCGGTTGGATTTTCTAATTTCATATGCTATGTTTAATGCCCCTGTATTGTGTGTAGTTGTCTTCACTTCCTATGTGCTAAATATCCTCATCATCTTTTGCAATTATCCGGTTTCTTAAACAGTCTTTTTGCTTCTTTTAATGGAGAAAAACGCATCACTGCGCCACCAGCATAAACAACAAACAGTTGTACCCAAAGCATAAACGTATTTGTCCCAATCACGTGACCTCGCAGGCAAGGAAACTGTAATGCATTGACTGCTGAAAAGACGAAATAATGCTAAAGCGTCGTCAATTGATTTATCCTATCGCAAATCCAGTAAAATATGTAGTGTGTGAATAGTTTATGCAACATCCGCAGACGATTTAATAAAAAATTATTTTTCTCAAATCATCGAAAAAGTTTACTTTGGTCGATAGCTCTGGCAAGGCTCAAAATAGCGGATATTAAAAATGGTAAACAGTGTCTGGGTCAATTTCGATTATGGGCGAGACTCACATCATCTCGCCGATCACATGACAAAGTTACGAAATTTCACCAAGGGTGATACTCGTCACTTTTCAGCGTTTCCATGTTCACTTCACTTAATGTTTGACCAAACATTAATACTTTAATAGTTTGTCTGATGGTTAAATAAACTGCATATAAAAGCTGCACAAACGAGCTAGCATATTGCAGTGCATACTAGGAAGGTTTGATTTTTCGCAAAACTAATTAGAAAAGAGAGAAAAACAAATTGAAGAGGAACCTTTAATACCACTACTTGTTGCGTGACATTCACGACTCAACTGAGTCCATGACTCCCAATCAAATCGCCTGCCATAATCCATTAACCACATCCGCAGAAAAACCGCAATTTCTCGCATTAACCTGTTTTCGTAGACTGCTAGAATTACCCACGCGTCAGCCAAAAGATTACAGGCACAAATCGAATTACACCCCAAAAATATCGTGTTCTTTCGTGGACACGCTCTTTGATAGAATATACAGAAGATTATAAACAGTGATGGATGACCAGTTAGCCCGGGCGGCCGCTTGTCGCGATGAAATACGGCGGTTTGGGAGCGGAACTGTCGCTTGAGTGGTACCGTTTATAATTGGACATCAACGCCTGAGCTGAGGCGTTGAAACGGACTCGAGACGTCTTTGATTGCGTGACTGGGGACGGCATTGACACGCGTTTTGGGGCCAATCTTTGCTAGAACCGTTCTCACACTGAACGGCTCACTAGCATGCCTTTCACACATTCTGTTCGCTACGACCAAAACACAATGTTGAGAAAGGTTAGGTAAATAGCTTGGGGTTATCATTTTATTTTACATTTTCGCGCATATCCGCATCTGTGTAATGCGATAACATACAGGTTTGTTTTTATTTTACAACTCTTGTTTTTTACATTTTTTCTGTTTTCCCAATCATTGCTAGGCATTCAGTCATTGCATGCATAAACGAGGATGTATCTACGCAGTATTCATCTAAACTCACGCGGCGTCTCGGCGCTGCAATAATGAATGTCTCGCTAAGCTCTGCTGTTATACTTTTCAATACATTTCTCATTTTTATTTGGAGGGACTTCACCAAATATTAACATATAACCTGGAGCCTTTTCCATAATTGACTTGGATTATATCATGTTCCTGGTTCCATTTGTAGATCTAACTCAAGTTGCTAAGATTGTCCCCACTCAAATGCTGGTGAGTCTTCAGTAGGCCCCTAATGGTGAGGAAAAAGAAGACTTTAGGAACAGCCTGTCTCTGAATGGTACTCTAACTTAAGTTTTGACAATCAAGATGACAAACCCATAATCTGTAGCAACATGCTACAAGTGGGAACCCAACTGGGAGCTTCTAAAACAAGCTAAACGCGCGACCGTGGAATTCAACAGGCTCCACAAGCACTGAATCCCAGGCCTAGGATGACATGTAACACCCAGTGTGCACGAGTTACATATGTATGAAGCCTTGTGACATATGTTTGAGCTGTGTTTATTTGGCTGTATGCTACGGGTGATATGTTGAATGTTGAACTCCGGGTGATATGTTGCATGTTGTGCTCCGGGTGATATGTTGAATGTTGTGCTCCGGGTGATATGTTAAATGTTGTGCTCCGGGTGATATGTTAAATGTTGTACTCCGGTGATATGTTGAATGTTGTGCACTCATTGTGTTCAGTTGTGTGAAACCATTTCTGTGGTTGGATTTACTTTTGGAATAAAACGTGTCTTCATACGTCTCAAAATGTTCTTGATATAAATTCACTAGAGGTTGGGGGACTTCGCGGCCTGTTCTTGGAATTCACTGAAGGCTCGGGGACTTCGCGGCCTGTTCTTGGAATTCACTGATGGTTGGGGGACTTCGCGGCCTGTTCTTGGAATTCACTTAAGTCTACGCATGTATTCATCCACCTCCCTCCCCTGATGTGTCGACATGAACCATGTCACCGTGACACGTTGACAGCATCACTCGTTGTCTGTCAAGAACCGCTTGAACATTCAACATCTGTCCCGTCCACTTAGCATCCGTCTGGATACCGCAGTGTCTCCTCGTAGACAGCTTCGTCAGACAGCTATGGCCGACAGCCGTGCGTCGCGTTATCACGTTCGCCCTAATCTCAAATCAACACAGACACACGTCTCGCTATTTTGACAGCTATTGCCGTTTTTAACCTGAGCAAATGCGCTTTCTCTGCAGCTGCGCCCAAAATCTAGAACGAACTCCCATGATTTCGAAATCATCTGAAACTATAGCTACCTTCCGCAAAGAAACTCAAGACATAATATTTTCGAAATTGTTTTCCACCCTAAATGCTCTGCGGTCTCTTTTCATGATATCTGAGCATGTGCCTCTGAGCTCGGGTTCTTGGGGATTTAGGCGCTATAAAAGTTAATTATTATTATTATTGGGAAACAACGTGGAATACATACAATATATAAACGATGTGTCAACAGCAGAGGTCAAGCTGAATGACGTGTTCACGGGACGGACAGCGCTCCAGACAAATGGATACATGAAATTGAACATTTTATGTATACGTACTACCGATAAAACATACATACCCTGCATCCAGAGATTTGTTGGTGATTTGACGTTAATGGGACTATTTTATTTCGGTTCGAATTTTGATGGAAGCATAAAAGGTCAACCAAATCCGACGTTGACTAACGCAACATTACGTGTCTCCCTATTCCCAACAGGGCCTTCGTCAGTGTCGCTGACACTACTTGTTCGTTGCATTATGCAATCATCTTCGCTCCCGCTGGATTAAATGGCGCCAACTAATCTCCTTCAGACAACATGGTCTTTGACGAGTCAGCTGTGCTCAGTCGACGTCTTCTTCAACAACTCTTCTCCAGGTCCCAGTGGTTTGCCTCTTCTACTTTTTCCAGGTGGTGTCTCTTAGAGCGGCCGGTGGACGGCTATTCCTGTCATGACCAAGCCATTTCTGCTTTGATTTATGTAGGTATGATGTATTGTATGCGTATGCATGTTACTGACCATATTCCTGAATAGCGAGGTGACCGTATTAGCGAGGTGACCGTATTACCGGGACTAATGTCCTATACTTTACTATGGAAATAATTTGGGACTGTCCCAAGGTGACCGTAATTGCGAGGTGACCGTAAACCGAGGTTCGATTGTATATATATATATATATATATATATATATATATATATATATATATATATATATATATATATATATATATATATATATATATATATATATATATATATATATATATATATATATATATATATACATATATATATACATATATATATATATATATATATATATATATATATATATATATATATACATATATATATATATATATATATATACATATATACATATCTATATGTATATGTATATGTATATATATATATATATATATATATATATATATATATATATATATATATATATATATATATATATATATATATATATATATATATATATATATATATATATATATATGTATATATATATATATATATATATATATATATACATATATATATATATATACATATGTATATATATATGTATATATATATATATATATATATATATATATATATATATAAATACCACACGACCACCACGCCCTACCACACGATCACCATGCCCTACCACACGACCACCGTGCCCTACCACACGACCACCGTGCCCTACAACACGACCACCGTGCCCTACCACACGACCATCACGCCCTACCACACGACCACCGTGCCCTACCACACGACCACCACGCCCTACCACACGACCATCGCGCCCTCCCACACGACCACCACGCCCTACCACACGACCACCGTGCCCTACCACACGACCACCACGCCCTACCACACGACCACCACGTCACTTTACTGTGTTGACCATCAACCACCAACACCGACTCTGGTGGATCCCTAAAGTTTCACTAGGCATGTTGAGCCTCCCAGTGGAGATGTTGTGTCTCCCAGTGCAGATACTGAGTCTCCCAATGGAGATGTTGAGTCTCCCAGTGGAGATGTTGAGTCTTCCAGTGGAGATGTTGAGTCTCCAAGTGGAGATGTTGAGCCACCCAGTGGAGATGTTGAGTCTACCAGTGGAGATGTTGAGTCTCCCAGTGGAGATGTTGTGTCTCCCAGTGGAGATATTGAGTCTCCCAATGGAGATGTTGAGTCTCCCAGTGGAGATGTTGAGTCTTCCAGTGGAGATGTTGAGTCTCCAAGTGGAGATGTTGAGCCACCCAGTGGAGATGTTGAGTCTACCAGTGGAGATGTTGAGTCTTCCAGTGGAGATGTTGAGTCTTCCAGTGGAGATGTTGAGTCTCCCAGTGGAGATGTTGAGTCTCCCAGTGGAGATATTGAGTCTTCCAGTGGAGATATTGAGTCTTCCAGTGGAGATGGTGTGTCCCCCAGTGGAGAAGCAGGAACAAAAACTCAGACTCTAAGTGTTGATAAAACTGGTTATGTGAGTGAAACCTGAACTGCACATCATGTCAAAACTGAACTGCACTTCGTGTCTACGTAGAAACTTGCAACCAACACCCAGTTTAGCGAGAACGCGTAACACAAGTCCTCACGTAGGCCCCATATATAGAATATAAGTAGAGTATACTTAGTGTCCTCGTTGGCGACCAAAAACATATCAACGGATAACAGATTTCGCGTTTTGAAAATTATTGAGGGATGTGGCATGACATGGGAGGTTGATGACCATTGTTGGGAGGTTGGCCAAAAAATAGATGGGAGGCAAGATTGGTGGGAGGTGGATTGTCAAAAATGACGGGAGGCGGGAGATTGGCCCCACAAACAAGTGGGAGATGGGATATTGAAACCCCTCCCACACCCCCTCAATAGTTAACATACTTCCGCGGTGAAGCACTGTCCGTCCGTAGTCTACAGGCGCTGTGTAAACTAATCCCAAATCACCCCATATTAGTTGGCCAATGAAATAATAACCATGTCGTGATGACATCATCAGGTGATGACATCATCAGATGATGAGCAAATCACCACACGTCATTTATGCGCATATGGTCGTGTATGCATAATTTATACTTCCAGGTTTTCAGTGCTAACCGGTATTTAATCTTCGGTCAATGGTATATCCGTCCTCAATTCATTTAGCGTTTTAGCCCATCGTTCGTTTATGTTCAAATATGTAGTGCGTGGCATTGATCGTTACATCGGGTAACTTGAGAAAGTGTGAACAGCCTTATGTCATATAGAGCTGGACCAAAATTTAAAAAGAACCTTTAATAGACTGAGAAATGCAAAACTCGCATAATGGTTGACATTCCAATAAACGTAACAAATTCACCAAGGTTGTTTTTGTATAGCATTTCAGAAGCACCGACTACTGCGTCAATTAATCTTCAATATAGGCGCGCTAAGTAGTTTATCAGGCGAGACTCCTGAAACGTTATGTCACTGCAAAAACACATGATGTATTCGTTCTTTCATAGAACGTCAACGGATGACTTGGGCGCTTATGTCTCACGCCTGTGGTGGGGTTGGCCGTTGGTCGTCGTCAGAAGTCACGGCTGTTGGTACAGTGTTGGCTGTCACAGCCGATTCGGCTATAAAAATAACTATGCCTAATCGTGTCGCGATACAACGTATTGTGTTGTGTCTGCGTGAGTTCAGCGCATCAGTGGCGAGAATTTCGGGTGTTCGGAACCCCATTCATTTATCTCGAACACTGTTGAACCTTTTCCAAAGCGCCTACGATTTACCTCGGACCTTTTTACGAGAAAAGGCTAATACTTCTCCGTCTGACGTCATTAGGTTTAACAAGATTGTCACCCAGAACAGAATCCAATATGGCAAGGACGCCATTGACTTATTGAGAACCCAGCCATGTTGTATCTGTGTGCATACCGTCCCTTTGAAATATAGTTGACTCCGCTTAACAGAATCACGAAAAACAGAATCAACCGCTTAGTAGAATCACACACATTGGGTGGTACAGAATAATTCCAAATTTCCGCTTTGTTACAGTTTTTGTTTCTTTTTAACACAGCTATTAAAAACTACATGATTTCCAATTGTATATGTACCCGTCCTGCGGTATATAGACGCTTATGGACTAAAACCGGGAACATATAAAGAATGGTTGCAGTCACCCTCCCGCTTCCCGTCCTGCCTCCCCGGCCAAAGCTTATCCTCGGGTTGCGAGTACAGTTTCCTGCCGCTCGCAGCGCCACCGGACCACCTAGACCGACTCCGCGCGCGAGATAAGCTCGGAGGTCGACTTACATCATTCGCGGCTCGGGGAGTTGTCTGAGACGGCCACTTCATGCGAATCCGTACGCACAATGATCCGGCAACCTATCAGACGGCGTAACGTATCATCGAGTCTTTGACCTCGGCCACGGCTATGGATACGGCGTCACTGGCGTGTGTCTTGCTGTTGTGTCTGGCAGTCGCGACAAGCGTCAGCGACGGCGACAAGTGTCCGACGACGTACTACATACATGAGTATAACGTGCACACGGGCCGCGCCGCTGACGCCACGGCGACCAAGCAGACGACGCTAAAGTCGCCGCCGAGATTGGCCGGCGGAGAGATGGTCAGCCGAGAAAACCTGTACCGGGAGAGGCAGCGATGGCAGCGCCGGGTGCATCACCTGCAGACGCAGCTGGTCGCCGAGAAGACGAAGCGACTAGAACAGCTCGATCGCTTCCTCGAGATCCGCGGTAGTGAGACGGGGTCCGGTGCGGGCAACTCGACCGCCATCGGTGACCGACGACGGAAGCCTCAGGCGAACCAGAGAGAAAACACGCTCTACAAGGAGGACGCCAAGGTGATCCTGAACAAGGACACGACTTCCGACCAGACCCGCAGGAGGGATCAGTTCGGGTCGGCAGACGAACGCGACGGCGGTGGCGACGGCGGCACCATCAACACCCTCGAGGTCGAGCTGCTCCTAAACACTTTCACGGAGAACTTCAGCAAGTCTCTGCGCAAGCTCACGAACGAACTGAGTTCGGTGAGGCGGAAATACCTGCACGTGTACCGGACGAACAAACGCCTGGCGCTCGACTACCACCGACTGCGGCAGGACGCCGGGAATTCGAAGGGACAGATGGCCCGTCTGCAGCTCTTCCAGGAGAGCGAACTCCAGCGGCTTAAGTGGCGCCTCGGCAACGAGACGGAGACGTGTCGGAACGCGACGGCCTCGGTAGAAGAGCGGGTCCGTGAGCTGTGCGGCAGGAACAACGACTCCGGGTGTTCCTCGCAGACGCCCAACGTGGCCACGGTGAAGGTAGAAAAGATCGACCCGAATGTCGTGACGGAGAAACAGCGGGAGGCGCGTCGACTGAGCTACATGAACGAGGAGAGGGCACCGGTGACGACGGTGAACAACGACGCCCCGGCGGCTGTGGCGTCGTCCGGCATGGCCAGTGACGCCATGGTGGACGCCGGCATACGCGTGTCGAAGTGGTACTTGGACTATATCGCGTCACAGCGACCGAAAGGTTAGTTGTTCGATGGTGAATATGTTGTAGTGCATGCTGATGTACACAGTAACAAATCTAGTGACACACTTCATGCCACACACAGTAACACAAATAATGACATACGTAGTGACACATGTGGTACCACAGTGACACACATAGTGACACACGTGGTACCACACATAGTGACACACGTGATGCCAGACACAGTGACACACATAGTGACACACGTGGTACCACACATAGTGACACACGTGATGCCAGACACAGTGACACACATAGTGACACACGTGGTGGCAGACGCAGTAATACACATAGTGACACATGTGGTGCCAGACGCAGTGACACACACAGTAACACACGTGGTATCACACAGAGTGACACACATAGTGACAAACATGGTACAACACACAGTGACACGCACGCACGCACGCACGCACGCACGCACGCACGCACGCACGCACGCACGCAAGCACGCACGCACGCACGCACGCACGAACGCACGCACGAACGCACGCTAACACACACACGCGCACGCACGCACGCACGCACACACACACACACACACACACACGCGCGCGCACACACTATTTTCATTAATGTAATGTATTATTTACATATTGCAATTTTCGCCCATTGTGCGTTGGCTTAATTGCCGCGTGATTGTTTGGCGAAATTAAATGAAATATGTGATCATATATATAGCTCCGGCATATCCCCCTGGACAAGGCGCTCGTGGCGTTTACCCTATTATCAGAGCAACTTCTTGGCAGCAGCCGATGCAGCGCCCCTTGCGGGTTTTGTAGACCGGGACCATTGTCTCTATGAGCCCAATTGAGCGAAATTGCCACAGTTTCGAAACGGTGGTAGGTGGACTCGAACCAGGGCCTTCTCGACTGACAGTGCGGCGCTCCGACCGCCGAGCCGCCACGCCCCACTTTTTTGGTCGCGTAACGGGCACAGTCCACTGCCCAACCGGCGAACAGCTGGAAGTCGTAACGAGGGAACAAATGGTCGGCCACCCCGGAGATATCCGTGATTTTGAAGGGAAAGGGTTGATTGTTTATTGTCGGTGCTTTACGACACTTGACGCGCTAAACAAAACTAAATTATTGTCAGTCCCAGGTGCACGGACAGCACTGGCGCAAATATATCGTCTTCGTACCGGGGTGAACTCTTCGTCTCCTGACGCGTTACTTCAGAATACTACCCCCTTCAAGATAATACACTACTATTTTCAACGAGGTGTTTTAGAATCAGGCCCTACTTTAAAGTTACACGTTTGTATCCTGGCTTAGATGTTGCCAGTACCTACACCATATTTAACTCAACTGTACAGAGTCTGATCATCGTAATTATTGTAAAACCATGTTGTACAGTATAAAGGATACATATTCTAACATACAGACTGCCCAAACGTGATTTAGACTTTTCAAAATAATGAACCTTTTGTAATACAATTTCATCATTTGTTTACGAATATCAACTTAGTTGTTCGGTGAATTCGCGCGCAGCTGCCGACAATTTCCAATACCCGTGCATCAAGTTTATTGGAGCCAGGTGTTTGGGTGCGTCATTAACACCAGTAAACCTACGTTCCTCTCCGCGTGTAATGTAACCATGATATATTCACTCGGAAATCAGTCAAGCTAAACATCTAACGATCAAAGCATATATTAAATTGTGCTTCTATAAAAACACATTGCGGTGTTTTTAAAGACATTTAGAATATGTACAGTTTATACAACATAACCTGGTTTCGCGATAAACACGACCAGACTTTAAAAAAGAATTGTTATGAATTCTCCCATTTTATCAGAACAACAAAAGATTGGAACTCGCTGCCAGACACAATAACCAGCATCACAGAACCCCAACAATTTCCAAACAAGCTATAAACGACTCAGTTCTAAGCAAACACGACCAAGCAGCAATCACATCATGCGCACACGTTTGACTCCTTAGGGGTGTTGCCCAGCATTCTACACTAGACATGACAAGACAAGAAAAACAACAGCAGAAATATGTTCACTAACGTCAGCGATCATATGACAACACCTAGGCATTGCCAACGGCCAAGAAAGAATCGCATGTCTTCGCACGAACGTATAAAAGAAACTAGGCATGGCGCTAACGAACACCGACACCAAAGCACTTCGGTAGTGGTGTACTAGTACACCAAAGCACTTCGGTAGTGGTGTACTAGTACACCAAAGCACTTCGGTAGTGGTGTACTAGTACACCAAAGCACTTCGGTAGTGGTGTACTAGTACACCAAAGCACTTCGGTAGTGGTGTACTAGTACACCAAAGCACTTCGGTAGTGGTGTACTAGTACATCAAAGCACTTCGGTAGTGGTGTATTAGTACACCCAAGCACTTCGGTAGTTGTGTACTAGTACACCAAAGCACTTCGGTAATGGTGTATTAGTACACCCACGCACTTCGGTAGTTGTGAACTAGTACACGATGACCTCCACCAGATGTAGAGAAAGACTACAGTTAGTGCAGTGTTACCGAACTGAACAAGACTACAGTTAGTGCAGTGTTACCGAACTGAACAAGACTACAGCTAGTGCAGTGTTACCGAACTGAACAAGACTACAGTTAGTGCAGAGTTACCGAACCGAACAAGACTACAGTTAGTGCAGTGTTACCGAACTGAACAAGACTACAGTTAGTGCAGTGTTACCGAACCGAACAAGACTACAGTTAGTGCAGTGTTACCGAACTGAACAAGACTACAGCTGGTGCAGTGTTACCGAACCGAACAAGACTACAGCTGGTGCAGTGTTACCGAACTGAACAAGACTACAGCTAGTGCAGTGTTACCGAACCGAACAAGACTACAGCTGGTGCAGTGTTACCGAACTGAACAAGACTACAGCTAGTGCAGTGTTACCGAACCGAACAAGACTACAGCTGGTGCAGTGTTACCGAACTGAACAAGACTACAGCTAGTGCAGTGTTACCGAACCGAACAAGACTACAGCTGGTGCAGTGTTACCGAACCGAACAAGACTACAGCTGGTGCAGTGTTACCGAACCGAACAAGACTACAGCTAGTGCAGTGTTACCGAACCGAACAAGACTACAGCTAGTGCAGTGTTACCGAACCGAACAAGACTACAGCTAGTGCAATGTTACCGAACCGAACAAGACTACAGCTAGTGCAGTGTTACCGAACTGAACAAGACTACAGCTAGTGCAATGTTACCGAACCGAACAAGACTACAGCTAGTGCAGTGTTACCGAACTGAACAAGACTACAGCTAGTGCAGTGTTACCGAACTGAACAAGACTACAGCTAGTGCAGTGTTACCGAACTGAACAAGACTACAGCTAGTGCAGTGTTACCGAACTGAACAAGACTACAGCTAGTGCAGTGTTACCGAACTGAACAAGACTACAGCTAGTGCAGTGTTACCGAACTGAACAAGACTACAGCTAGTGCAGTGTTACCGAACTGAACAAGACTACAGCTAGTGCAGTGTTACCGAACTGAACAAGACTACAGTTGGTGCAGTGTTACCGAACTGAACAAGACTACAGCTAGTGCAGTGTTACCGAACTGAACAAGACTACAGTTGGTGCAGTGTTACCGAACTGAACAAGACTACAGTTGGTGCAGTGTTACCGAACTGAACAAGACTACAGTTGGTGCAGTGTTACCGAACTGAACAAGACTACAGTTGGTGCAGTGTTACCGAACTGAACAAGACTACAGCTGGTGCAGTGTTACCGAACTGAACAAGACTACAGTTGGTGCAGTGTTACCGAACTGAACAAGACTACAGCTGGTGCAGTGTTACCGAACCGAACAAGACTACAGCTGGTGCAGTGTTACCGAACTGAACAAGACTACAGCTGGTGCAGTGTTACCGAACCGAACAAGACTACAGCTGGTGCAGTGTTACCGAACTGAACAAGACTACAGCTGGTGCAGTGTTACCGAACCGAACAAGACTACAGCTGGAGCAGTGTTACCGAACTGAACAAGACTACAGCTGGTGCAGTGTTACCGAACTGAACAAGACTACAGCTGGTGCAGTGTTACCGAACAGAACAAGACTACAGCTGGAGCAGTGTTACCGAACTGAACAAGACTACAGCTGGTGCAGTGTTACCGAACTGAACAAGACTACAGCTGGTGCAGTGTTACCGAACTGAACAAGACTACAGCTGGTGCAGTGTTACCGAACTGAACAAGACTACAGCTGGTGCAGTGTTACCGAACTGAACAAGACTACAGCTGGTGCAGTGTTACCGAACTGAACAAGACTACAGCTAGTGCAGTGTTACCGAACTGAACAAGACTACAGCTGGTGCAGTGTTACCGAACTGAACAAGACTACAGCTGGTGCAGTGTTACCGAATTGAACAAGACTACAGCTAGTGCAGTGTTACCGAACTGAACAAGACTACAGCTGGTGCAGTGTTACCGAACTGAACAAGACTACAGCTGGTGCAGTGTTACCGAACTGAACAAGACTACAGCTAGTGCAGTGTTACCGAACTGAACAAGACTACAGCTGGTGCAGTGTTACCGAACTGAACAAGACTACAGTTAGTGCAGTGTTACCGAACTGAACAAGACTACAGCTGGTGCAGTGTTACCGAACTGAACAAGACTACAGCTGATGCAGTGTTACCGAACTGAACAATACTACAGCTAGTGCAGTGTTACCGAACTGAACAAGACTACAGCTAGTGCAGTGTTACCGAACTGAACAAGACTACAGCTAGTGCAGTGTTACCGAACTGAACAAGACTACAGCTAGTGCAGTGTTACCGAATTGAACAAGACTACAGCTAGTGCAGTGTTACCGAACTGAACAAGCTGTTGCATTGCGATGTATTTTATTGCGACAATCTTCTTACGTTTTTTGTCGGTCCGGAAACGAGGCCTATGTTCTGATTCCTCAACTTGCTGTAGGAATCCGGCGTATGTGACCGACAAATCGGAAGTCTAATCGGATCACATAACATGACGGGTGATATCGGTGTCTCGGCGTCTAGCAAACGGTTCTGGTAAAGATTACGTCAGCCCTAGTGAAGAATGCTTACACACTTAAGACGCACTCGAGTTTTCTGTCTGGACAATATTCTTTATCAGGATTTTGTTTAGTGCAATTCAGCGCTGGGAAAAATAACGGAAGAGTTAAGCAGCGAACATGTTTGAGGTAAATTTAATGCGTAAATTGTCTACTAATTCAGTGTACAGATATTGTAGGTTTTGATACCATCTCAACAATCAAAGTAATTGTACTTTAAACATGATTTACGACTCTTAATTGATGCCCTGCTAAGACATATTTTGTATAACAATTAAATTGCATAGGTGTGTGTGTGTGTGTGTGTGTGTGTGTGTGTGTGTGTGTGTGTGTGTGTGTGTATATATATATATATATATATATATATATATATATATATATATATATATATATATATATATATATATATATATGTATATATATATATATATATATATATATATATATATATATATATATATATATATATATTCGAAAACACATAAAATACACGTCCCAAACATTTTGATCAGACTCTTCCCATTACAAATGTTCAAACGTAGGCATTACATATCAAATGTTTTCTTTAAAATGTCATAGGGCGTATGTTTCACCATTTGTACTATGTCTCCAAGTGAATGGCAAACATTATTTCTGATAAAATGCTTCCATTAAACTTTCCGGTGTTCTACCTTAGTAACCCGGTCTGTTATCTCGGTCCGTATTTTGTACTCCGTGTAAATACTATTTTTCGTGATTTCTCTCTACAATATAATTTATACTAGTCCAACGTTGCTTCGTTGACTCAGTATTTCATACCCCCTCCACCTCCCCCTCCCCCTCGCTTCCCCCTCCCCGACCTCTCCACCTGTCTGGGTACAAGTTGGGTTTTGGTCGCGATAAGCGGTTGTGTCGACTGTGGGTAACCAAAGACGGCATTCGTCTATGGAAGGAGATACCGCCCAACACATACTTAATGCGGTAAGCGTGTCATGAGCAGCCGTCCCAAATTGGTCTAAACGGTTGTTTGTGTCTCGCCTATAAACGACTGAGGAGTGTCGTGGCGACTGACTGGTTGAACGAAGAGCGATGAGATGCCCAATAAACAAACATGCGATTTTTTTTGCGACCAGGTGGTAACAAAAAAGAATCGCATGTTTGTCACCTAGTTTTATGATAGTCCCCATGTACTCGAAAATTCCCTTTTCCGTGCCCAACGCAGGTTTTTGTAATGAGTTCTATAGATAAAGATACGTGAGTACACGACAGGCATTCACATTTACCCCCCCCCGTGAGATCCTTTACTTCCCATTGTATAGACATCAGGTAAAAAGGACACACGCATGTGCGCACGCACGCACGCACGCACGCACGCACGCACGCACGCACGCACGCACGCACGCACAAGGTTAAGGGTAAGAACATATGCTTTCTTGCAGACCACAAAAGATCGCTATATATATATATATATATATATATATATAAAGTTCAACATTAACGATGATGATGAGGTATATGCCTACACCCTTTCTACTTAACCTTCACTTTGCTCCTCCGTATCGGTGAAACCAACATCTTGTACTAATCATGAATGGATACAATATGGCAGACACGTACCTCGATGTCAGCACGGCGCTAATGCGCTGCTTACACGTGTTTACTTGTGTTTACACGTGTTTATGTGTAGACGCGAGTGTTTACCGGCATTGGACGTGGGGCATTTGTTCAGTCGGCGTGTCCACTCGGCCCGCCACGTTGACGAGCTGTGTTACCGTCGCCTGCCGTTTCCACGCGTTGGTATGTCTGGCTATAGGGGTCATGCCTCAGTTAGACTTCCTGGTGTGTTACACACGAGTATAGGACATAGTAAGTTTGGATATAGGACGTTTTAAAAAATTAATACGTTCTGACATAAGTGCATTTGTGCAGGGACATTACCCTGTTTGCTGGTGGAAGCTGTTGAGGGTGAAATGGCGGGTTTTGAGATGATTTTAATAAGCGGAATGATATTTGTGATTTTTTGGGCAACTAGACACGTGTGCGTCGTAATTCATAACAATATTGGTAAAAATTGAGGGGTATCGCACATACAGGCATATTACAAGAGTTAGAAATGTGTAATTTTGACAAAACTCGACCAGCATGTCAGTGGGATGATGACAGCGGCTAATTAAAACTTTTAGAATTTTTGATGGTCACGTTTTATTATAATTATGTAAAACGTTAGCATGGCCACCAATAGGAAATGTAACGGTATCCTGAACCCTATAATCCAGCAAGAATTTGTATCCCATGCTGCTCCCCCATAGACGCTTTGCGTCTCGGGAGCCAAACTTTCAGGGGTTCATCTACTACCCCACGGTCGGGTCGTGATACTTTTATTTTTTTTCGAAATCCCCCCGCCCTTACCCTTTCTACGATCAATCGAATTACCATTTACGCAATTGTCCGCAACGCTACACTCTAAAAACAGATTGGTTGAGAAAACGACCAATCTAATTGGTTGGTCCAATATTGGTTATATATTGGTTGTTTTAACCAATATATTGGTCAACTAGTGACCAATACGTTGGTTGTCCGGTAACCAATAACATTGGTTACGCCTACAACCAATTTTTTTATGCATTATTGTTGCCTTATGCCGTGCTTATTGTGCAGTACAGCAACTTCAGACGATGTATTAGTACATTAGATTAGTAATATAATTGTTTGGCCCAATATCGGTTGCCTTAACCAATATATTGGTCAACTAGTGACCATTATTTTGGTTGTCCGGTAACCAATCACATTGGTTAGGCCTACAACCAATCTTTGTTTATTATTGTTGCCTGATATCTTCCTTATTGTGCTGTACAGCAACTTAACCCATTAGACCCCACGCGTTCGAAAGCGTCCGACCTTGTTTTCCCCACGGCGCCCGCAAGCGTCCGCTGGGGAAAAAGGCTATGGAGGTGGCGTCATCGGGTGGATTCTACATATCTTAGCTATGAATTGTGGGTAAAATTAACATAATGGTCGTATTGAAAGTTTCGAAGATAATCGCGTTTTAAGTCGAGCACTGGTGGGCTTTAAAAATGGCCGTTTCTCGTAGAACAGATACATTCATTGCAGATGAAGTTTGCGCGATTTTAGAGATGAATCTTCGGATGAAAGTGCTTCTGAGATGGATGTGGAGGTAAGATTTATATGTGGCTCGATCTTTGACTGAGTGAGCGATAAATTGAAGATGGCGTCGGTTGGGTTTCTTCGTCCAAGAGTAGCCTGGTCACTGTCTTATTCAACTTGTCGACTGTTTCAACACTAACATTGTGTGTTTTGTGCCATTTACTCGGCTTAGATTACGTTGTTAGTTGTGCATGTTGTTATATAATGAATTATAAAGCAAATGAGTAAATAAAACAGAAAAATCTGGCCCGACGAGCATGTAAACAGTCAAGCCCGGCCCCTGGATGGGTGGTGTTGCTTTGCCTTTGGACATTGTTGACAATTTTATTATATTGACGATGTCAGTGGTCTTTGTAATTAATTATATTTATCTATATTTCAGATATTAGTAAATAAAAAAAAAAGTTGTAATTATCGGCTGCTTGTAAAATGATAATTTTACATTGTTGTGATGGATATGACATGTGACAAATGGATACAAAATTTTATTCTTATTCTGTTTTCATTACTGTAGCTGTTTGTTTGTTTCAGGTGGCAAGTAATAGTAGTGATGACATCCCTGATGAGAACTCCAACTGATTGTCATAAAAATGAGCTTATCAGTTGTGTCGCAAAAACGGTGTGAAACGGCCATCTGGACGTGCAATTGAGACATGCTTTGGATGTCTGACATGCAATGTGCATTTGTGCAAAATTGGATTCTTTGTGCAGTATCATGCATAGGAAGAACATTTCCTTGTGTGGAGCCAGCAGTTGGTGATGTTATTGTAATAAAATATGACTATCATGTCAAACTTCACTAAATATTTGTTAACAAAAATTATTTCCGAAGTTCCACACCTCAGAATGACAACATATAACAGGCTTATACACACCACAGTTAAACCATTGCATAGATAATTAAATTTGCTTCAAAATAAACATAACGTGCAATTATAAGATATCAATACATTTGAAACTACAAGCACCCATAATTTTCAAAATCTGCCTCAGTTGCCCGGGAAAAGCAGCACACGCGTAATTCAATGTGCGGGGTCTAATGGGTTAAACCGCTGTATTAGTACTTTGTGAATCCCATAATAAAACAACTAAACAATCATAGCAGTTTCAGTTAAATACTAGGTGACAACATTTGCTGAGTGGTAGTGGTCACGTGAGATGCAGGCAACTTCCTTTTCACAGCATGACTTTGAACTGACGAGGCCACCGCGTAGACACTTGGTAAGTGTCAAATCGTTTCTTAACCAACAGTTTGTTTATATTATATAATTTTGGCATGATATGGTATATAAAGGAATATGCTATTATTTGATGTAACCTTAATGTAATGTATTAGTATATATTCATACATATGACTAGTTTTATTCTCAGGGTGTGACCTTGTATGTGCTTTGTGATAGAGACGGCCAAGCCCGCACGTATCAGTTTTCATATAGAGCTGGAAGCAGTACTAGGAGTCATTGATGAAATATACCAGATCTTGGTTTATCATCATAAGGAGTTAGTAACTGTCTGTTAGCCATTGTACATCTTGCTCTATGTTCACTTTAAAATGCATAGTTGTAAGTAGTTAGCAAAGTTAGTTAACAAAATTTTTATGGAATGTTTCAAACTGATATATCCTGTGTTTGACTGTGGAATGCAGAAATGACAAATTACCCAGTGACCAGCTCAAGCTAGCGGGGTGGTTCATAGCAACAGCCATACTCCACTAGATGGCAGACAGCAGTCAGTGTTAATGACTTTCAAGGATAGTCTACATGTACCAGCCAGCAAGGTTTAACAAACTCAAATTGCTTCTTGCAGCTGTTTATTAGCTGATACATACTATGTCATACATTCTTAGTAAAGTAAACGCGTGTAGTGAACTACATAAATACAATGGTATTGAGTCACTGTGGACTTGTGCAGCTGTGTTGCTATTTTCTATATAACGGGTAGTTTGAGTATTTAGACCTACTTGATATCTACCAATTAGTACATTGTATTGATTAATATATTTGGTAATATTTTTGTAGTTTCACCAGTTATCATTGATAGACAATTATGTGGAAGACAAGCTGGCCGATTGGGGAATGCAGCACATGATTGAGACATTCAGGGGTAAGTCTAAGTATTAACTTTTTGTTCAAATCCACTGTTCTATAGTCACCAGTCTGGCTATTTGACACTTCTCACTGGAGTACAAATGGCATGTCTATCTTCGTAGCATATGCCACATCCGTAATCAAAAATATTACTAACTTAGTAATTATAAATGAATATATAAATAAATGTACACATAATGTACTGGAATGTCGTCATGCTTCAGCGTATTATACTCTGTGTTCCTTGCTTATTCCAGCGTGGGACATACCTTACTGCCTACCTAAGAAAGAGATGAGAGGAGCGGCAGAAGTGAGGTATGACTCGGCAACCTCAAATCCTCGCTCTTTGTGACACTATCTTGGCGGCCAAGGAGTGATTCCTCCTCTGTGAGGATGTGCTCTATAAGGTGGACTTTTTGGTGAAGGCAGTCGACATCTGCTTCAAGGTCTTCTTTATATTCAATGCAGAGTACCCCGCTGAGGCAGCAGACGTGTGGACATTCGTACAGAAGGGGCTTTTCAACACCACCACGCCATATGACGTGGTCACACCAAGAGAGATGGAACTTCTCGGCCACATTAAATGTTAGGACTGGAAATACGAAGCTGACATTGTTTTGTTTTAGTTGTCATCAAGCTGCCCGTCTGCTCTATGTGCATTGTACATGGTTAGTTAGTAATTGAAACAGACAAAGAACAGAGTCATGCACTGCATGCCAATTATTTGCCCTTACAAATGTGTACTCGTAATGTGTACTTTTGTGTGTACTAGAAAACTGAAATCAAGGTCACAGTGTGACGTCTCTTGAATTATTTCATGTAACACAATTAACAATTTACATTGTGCATATGTCACATGACACATGTTTATACTTTCATGACCTTGAGGGTTACTAGTACATTGACTGGACGTGCCAATTTGAGCTACTCTATCATTTGCCTTTGTTTGCATTGATTTTTATTGGCTTTAGCTCTATATCGTTCACCTGTAGTTTATAATGTATTGAATGTTATGTTAAATGATTTAATGTCTCAGTACAATGCAGTCATATTACATGTTTTGCACCGACTTGCACTGACAACGTTGTGGAAAAATCTTACATGATGTTCCTGAAATTAAATGCATGCAGTGATAGGAGAATGAACTGTAGGTTGTTGTCTATTGCATTGCCTAAATGGTATATTGTATTAATTCCACATAATTGGTCTTATTCTAGATAACCAATCACTTGGTCATATTCCAACCAATATAAATGGTCCTAGCCTAACCAATTTACATTGGTTGCTACATGACCTAGATAGATTAACCAATAACTTGGTTAAATTGACCAACATATATTGGTTACTATTCTAACCAATATGGATTGGTTAAAAAGTTAACCATAAAAAATTGGTTGTCTTAACCAAGAGATTGGTTGGACACATATCTACCAACCACATTGGTTGAATTTGACCAATATCCTGGTCATTTTAACCAATCTGTTTTTAGAGTGTATGCGAACCATTACGTTCACAAAGTCGTGCGTCCTTTCTACGATTGTCCCAAGTTATGTAATACAAGGGTAAGGCGTCGCTTGATGTTACTATAGCTACCTGTATTACGTCGCAATTTCGAGGGTTGAATTCCAAGGCATAGATGGATATTTCTGTGATAGTGTTATGTATCCTGAAATGTTGTAAATTATTGTTGTCCTGACTCTCACTTACGAACTACCACGTTATCCCGTCTGGATGAAGTTTAATGAATATTGGCTGCAGTTGGACGTCCCCGAGAACATCAGGTACTGACTGTACTTGACCCTCGAAAGCGTTGTCTCACCACAAAAGCTAAACGGGTTTCTTCCGGCGTAGCTATCGATTTATCTCGCAACATCGACCAAGCAGGTTTCTTCTGGCGTACCTGTCTTTTTACTCCACTACAACGGCCAAACGGGTTTCTTGCAGCGTAGCTATTGTTTTTATCTACAACAGCCAGGTGGGTTTCTTCCGACGAAACTGTCGTGCTAAATGACTACAGCGCCGGCGTCGCGGCTGCATCTGGCGCGTCCGGTCAGCTCGACACGTCGACGCCTTCTGCAGCTGTAGACTCGTCTGCCTTTTTTGTCTGTTCGTATTGCATGATATCGAATGTCATTGGGTGTTACCACGGGCAACGGTGTCACTTTGAGTAGTATCGGACGTCGTACACGATTTTTTCGTTTTAATCATCCCCGGTTGGTCTGACATTGTTCCATACGTGTTTAACGTTATTTGCCATAGATTCGGTAATCAATATTCGCGGGAGAAGATTCCTCTATCGTCAATATGGCAATACACAGTCTCAATGTGCTCTTCACGGGGCGCCGTGGTGTAGCGGTTAGAATGTCGGACTTTCAATAGAGAGAACCCGAGTTCGAAGCATCTCGCTGCCGTTTCGAAGCTTTGGCAATTTCGTTCACACAAGTTGCTTCAGTTCATTCGGTTGTATAAATGAGTACTTGGCTACAGACAAAGGTGGTTATGTGAACGAACCGTCTTCGCGCAGTAATTGCAGCATGGCTGAATGCTTCCTAGAGATTTAAAGATGGCGTTGGAATGAACAGGTCTGCCAGGGGGTGAAGTGTAATGTGTTTTGAACAGTCCCACAGACTGAATACCGTGAAAAATATAGTATGTTACCCCAGTTATGTTTTCTTATGTTGTTATTTATTTTACGGTGTTATAAAATACAAAACAAATATGTTGAGCCTGACAGTATAAATGAATGTATCTAAAATTGATAGCCACCGGAGTAATTCGTTACCTCATATTGCCGAAGTTGATTTCGGTAAAACCAAAGTTCTCAGACAACGATAACAGCTAATAATAGCGAACTACGCTTTATCACGCCACTGCCAGATCTACCATTCGTTAATCTGACAAGTGCCACATTCCCCGCTGCGGCCTACTCGTCCACTGTCCGGCAGGGAGCGCGCGCGACAGCCTTCCTTGCGTGCGCAGTTACAGGCCGTTTCCGTCTGGTGCCACTACAAACACTCCAAATGTCAAAGAGAAAATATGAGTCTGAATGAAAAGTTATATAAAGATATACTAAGAACGCCAACCAATACAATAGCGTATTGCTGAATCAAAGTAACGAACTACAAAGTGAATTTATAAATAATGTATTACCTAGAGACCCCAAATTTCCATTCGCTTGGCTATAACAGAAAACGCTTGTCGGCAAACAATAACTAAAGAAAAAACTGACCCGGAAAAACGTGCTTTATCTTGCGAGTGTGAGTATTTTTGGAAAATGAAGATACTGCAATTTCTACATGTGGTCATTAGAATTGAATCATTGGAATCATTATCGTGTTTATTGATGTCAAATATGTGTGGTTAAACAAGGTTGTAGCTGACATATTATTAGTTCTCTGGTAAACTTATTTCCCTGCATATTTCTAATCCAATTTTGAGTAACATATGTTACATATACTACCACCACCGCAACCATCACCACCACCACCACCGCAACCATCACCACCACCACCACCGCAACCATCACCACCACCACCAACA
The DNA here is from genome assembly GCA_033239005.1 of Lamellibrachia satsuma. NCBI lineage: Eukaryota > Metazoa > Annelida > Polychaeta > Sabellida > Siboglinidae > Lamellibrachia > Lamellibrachia satsuma. Next base: position 6,881,818 of record BSQZ01000024.1, read on the forward strand.
TCACCAGCAGCAGCAGTAGTAGTAATAGTACCTCGTCATGAAAAGGCACAGGAGGAAATTATTATAGTCTTTTATTTTAAATGCATACGACCGGTGCGCGCGAACGAAGCAGCCCGCGACCAAACGGCCATTTCGGCAATGAATTCGGCGTCATTCTCTGCGTAGAATTCGACTCGACAGATCGAGCGAGCTCACCAGATTGCCTCTGACAGTCTACACGATTCGGTGTCTGTGATGCTGTGGTAAACACTAGGTCAATTGGACATAGCCCTTTGAAGACACCGTAAGTAGAGACGGACTTGTCGTGTGTTCTACTGACCCGCGTCCATGTCCATTAGAGAGACGCCAGTCCAAGTAGCCTTTCCAGCAATTCGTTGACGTCTGTTTATCCGCTCTCGTCTCTCGTGCGATTACCGCTGTTTGGGCAAAAACATCTGGTGACATCGCACCCCTGTTTAACCGGTTCTGGGGCGGGTTGTGGGCGGGATATCACATCCCTCGGGCAACGCAACTGCATCGTCACTGGTACCGGTGGATTAGCTTTAACGTTTTGTCCGCAACATCCCGATCAACAGATCTCAACAACTTACCGGGCTTTGTGTTCTTTGTTTTGACTCCGGGTGAAAACAGCATCTTACTTGCTAGACACTTCGGTTGTTACATCCATCCCAAGGCCCCCGTCG